>JAMKCH010084285.1:0-11933 GCA_023653785.1 Ophioderma brevispina | reverse complement strand
AGTAAGATGTCTCAATATCATGTGTAGATTTTGGTGGAATTACTTGCATATTCATGAATTTTAATTAGCTTATTTGCATATTTTGCAGACATTTCGGTTAACCTTTTTTAAAATGCTCTGCTGTCTAAACACTTTGCCCGATTTAATTCTAACTTGATAGGGTGATAGAGTAAGGTGCCACAATATCATGTGTAGATTTTGGTGGAATTACTTGCATATTCATGAATTTTAATTTGCTTATTTGCATATTTTTCAGACATTTCGGTTAACCTTTTTTAAAATGCTCTGCTGTCTAAACACTTTGCCCGATTTACTTCTAACTTGATAGGGTGATAGGTGCCACAATATCATGTGTAGATTTTGGTGGCATTGTTTGCATATTCATTAATTTTAATTAGCTTATTTGCATATTTTTCGGTTAACCTTTTTTAAAATGCTCTGCTGGCTAAATGCTATGCCCAATATACTACATGCCGTATGAGTTCCGTAAGGGCTACGATGATGTAACTTGGTGGAAAGGAGGGGGCGGGGTAACATATTGGTGACCTCATGTGACCTTGGTGACCTCATGTGACCTTTGGCCGGTCAAAATGTTAACCCTTTCCCGCAAGGCTTGTGTGCAAAGTTATCTGGAGTTTCGTAAGCCATATAATGATGTAACTTGGTGGAAGGAAGCGGGTTAAAGCATTCTCCACTTGATTAGATATTGGGCATATTTCGGTCAAATTACATATACAAATGAGCTAATTAATATGCTAAAATCAGCGTAATCGCTATATTTTTGAAACGGTACATCGGATATGCAAAATTCCTTCACTGCACAAAAACCCATTGTGGTGTGCATCTTCTTTGCCATTTGAAAGTTCCTGATACATGCGGCTTAGGTATGCAAATGAGCTAATTAAATATGCATAATTGTTGTATTGCTAAAATGGTACATCGGATATGCAAAATTCCTTTGCTACATGAAAAACTACTATACCATACATCTTGTGTGTGTATCATATGGAGGGAGAAGGGATGGGTGTTGAGGAGGGGGAAGGGTGGTGTGTTGAGGAGGGGGAAGGGTGGGGTGTTGGAGAGGGGGCAAGGTGGGTGTTGGGGAGCGGGCAGGGTGGGGTGTTGGTGAAACTTGATAGGGTGATAGAGTAAGGTGCCACAATATCATGTGTAGCTTTTGGCCGCAATTTTTGCATGTTCATGAATTTTAATGAGCTTATTTGCATAGTTGTCAGACTTTTGGTTTAATTTTTTTTTCAATGCCTTCAAGTTCAAAACTCTTCTCTCCAGTGCTTTGCGCTCGCTTTCTTATCATCAATGCCAATTTTTATCATAAGTAAGTGAGCCGCCACCAGGCGACACTTGTGGTTCGAGAACCTCTTTGTTAGGTCGGAAGAAGGGGTAAAGGGAGAGAAGCTAAAGAAATGGGTACATCTTGGGTTGGATTCGAACCCGGGGCCCCCCGGTGTCCCCTGTCCCAGACCAGGATGGCAAAGCCGACGAGGTGGTCGCTGGCCCGGTCCAGCCCATTTTGTTGCCCATATTTCTTTTCCGTACTAATGACGTCAGTGCATCTTTTTTTTGGACTTTTTGAGTTTTAGTGAGTCTTGGGCATGAGTAGGGTTACTGCTTAAATTGGTTAAGAAGTAGACATAAACCATTTTCTCACTTTACTATATAAATTACTCAATTACCTCTCATACCAAAAATCAGTCTTTAACAAAAGTCTGGAAGCTACAAATTTGGATCAATGTTGTTTTTGCACACAAAAAGTTTTCTGCCAGTGTTGCAAATTTTGGATTGGTCCAAGCACAATATTTTAACCAAATGTTTTTTTTGGTCGACCTATACCGCTCTGTCGCAGCTCTAAGTACGAAGCACGACGCAGGCTTATACAACACTGTACCGACTTTCACACACGCGTGGAGGCAAGCAACAAGCGCAGTGCCACTGAAAGTCGGGCATTGGGCATACGCGCGTGTGCTTTGTCACTTCATACTTCGACCAGACAAATTATATTAAGGTCTTGTGTCATAAAAAAGGTGTATAGATTTTTTCCCACAGATGAAGAGCATGTTCACCTGAAAGATATCTGATGAGAGGTTCCATACATTGCTGGCCCGTCATTGCAGAACAAGGCTTCAAATTTCTAAACTAGTTAGATATTATACTTGATCTAGCTTTTAGGCCCTACACCAACCGATCACCTAGCCTTACCTGTCCTAACCTGCAACTTATAGGCAACCACAGTTACTTTTGCGCCAATTAGGGCCAACTGGAGGACGTTTTGTGGAAAAAGGCCACGCCGATCAGTGCTTTAACTGGGCATAATCCGGATACTTTTCAGTCCCCTAAAATAGTCTCATCCACCATCGTTCTCTGACCAGAATCCATTTGTAGGTGTAATTCAGGCCTCCCCTTGCTCGACCTTTCCGCAATTTTATTTATTTTCCCAGCCCTTTTGGAGGCTTTTTGCCCAAATTCACCTGCTTTTTCAGGTCGATAAGGCTTACACTTCGCGGGCACTGTTAGAGTCCCCTAGGCAGATCTGTCCATGACGTAAATATTGAGATCATGAGATGCAACCCAAATTTTCAACAACAACACAACAAACCCTGCAAGTCTTGATTTGCAAGACCATACTGTCCATATGACCTACTGCCTTTCTGTCAAGTGCTTGGCATTTAAAGACAACGGATTACGGGAATGTTGAACACCACATCCACTGCAGTGGACGAACCCTACTGTATGCTTTTCACTGCATTCAGCATACCATTTGGAGCTACCAGTGGACTAACCGTACTGTATAGCTAATCACTGTATTCAGCAGACGTGTAGGAGCTACCATGGACTAACCATACTGTAGCTATCATGTATTCAGCAAACGTTAGCCTGAGCTTATGTAAACAGAGATAGGGCTTGATACAAGGGGGATGTATAATTGGGCTGTGTAACTATCGTAACTGCAACTGATGTAATCTGTTCCATGAAAAAAAAATATTCCTATCAAAAGGGATTATGCTGAGAATTTTTTCTATATCAAAATTGTGAAATTTCTATTGGGGTCCCCCCCTGCCACTTTTTGGCGAAGGGACTAAGAAATGTCCTCGTCTGTGCTTGTGTTGTGTGGAGATTTGTCCCTGGGATATCATTTTGATTCTAATCAAGTGTGTGTGTCCGTTTTCGCAGCATAGATGTATCCAGTAGGCGGTGACTTGGATCTGATGTTGGGTCCATGGGTCAACGGCCAAATATGGTCAAATAGGGTCACAATTGCTACAGACCCTTGTCAACACAAGATCTTATGATCTAAGCAAGTCTGAGTGTCCATCTTCGCACCATAATTGTCACTCAAGTATGGGCGGAGTATGAGTTTCAGGAGTGGTTCCTGTGGCTTTGGTCAAGGTCAAATGTTGTCAAAAAATGGTTGAATTGCTTTAAACCATGTCAGTTTGTGGTAATATTAGGATGAAATTTTTTCAAGTCATTTCCAGTCCATCTGGGGTCCTCCAGGTCAACATCACTCCACATGTTTATAGGGTTATGAAACTTGGTGGATGGTGGTGTATCACTGTATGATACCAACGGGTGAAGTCATGAAACCTGGGGTGTCGTCAACCCTTTTTAATACTGATCTTTTTCAAGGTCATCTGGGGTCACCCCGGTCATCAAGTCAAATCACTACAATGGTCCCGTCCCTGTGATCTTAAAGTTGTGTTACTCTTACAACCCTCCTTTTACTACCACAATGGGCGGGGGACCTTTATGTATGTGTGGTGGCACTGCGTGTGCGTACGTATGTTTGAGTGTGTGTGTGTGTCTTTGCGCGCGAGTTGGCTGGAATGTTACGTGTGTGCTTTTGGTCATGTTTCTTGCAGTCCAGTGTGTTTTGTGTTCTTGTTTTTGATTGGAGTATACAAATTCAGCCTGTTTATATTTTAAATTTATAGCAAATCAAACTCACTTCTTGATCTCTATTGCCCTTTTAACGCATGCTAGCAAATCCTAACATATTCTTGCATAAGTTTTTGGGGGATCAGTATATCCATTGCAGGTTTTTGAATTAGATAAACCATGTCTCTACAGAGAAATACTAATTTTTTTCTTTGATTTTATATATTCGAAATGGTCTGAAGAGTCAGATGATGATGTGCCACTCGCTAAGTTAGCTGGTAGTCTCGAGCCTGGAGGAAGCCAAAAAAAAATCAAGTTACCATACCAGTAGAATGGTTAAACTAACCTTTGAAACCTGTACACCCCTCAGGATTCCCGTACACAGATTAATTTTGTGGGGGTGCGGGACTTTCGAAAAAGTGACCTTTTTGGTAAAAGTGGACCCTAACCCCCCTAAACATGTCCTTTTTTTGACTTTTTGAACGAATTTTTAGCACCAAATGTGGACTTTCGTGGCAAATGTTTGGGACCTTATCAAAAATTTCAAGCAAAAGTGGCCCTTTTCCCCCTCTGCGTACGTGACCTGACACAGGGGGAAAACTTCATGGTTTTTTGCTGGCACGATGGGGAAGCGGAAAGAAAGCGTACTAAGAGTGTAGATACCCAAACATGTAGTAAGGTCTTGTAGTATAATCCACACGTATTCAAACACATTGAACTATTTGAGTGGCAGGGGTGGGGTGCGAGTCGGGAGGGCCTGCGACAACACATGATAAGGACGCAATATATAATTGTGTCGGAGAAAAATGTCGGCTACACTACAAAAATCAAAGCCATAATATTTATGGTGTGCCATGGATGGAGAACCCATTGGACGTTTGGAACATGTCATCACCAAAAAGTGCCTTTTTCGTCACATTTTCTCTCAAATTTTGGACCTTTTTATCAAAAAAATCCCCACCACCACCCCCGCGTAAGGACTGTAGTAAGCTTTTGAGACATGTGTTTCGAATTGATACGTGCAGAACTCATGATCATTAGACCATTTATGAGGTGAGTTCGGGCCTTGCTGTGGCCAACATGTTTGTGGTATTGGGAGACACTTTATCTCGCTTGTTCTCACTCATCAGTTGTAAATGGGAGCTATTAGGGTAGGCATACTCTGCCTTGTTATAGACTGGCTGCCAATTTTTCATTTTGTGAGAAGTTGAGATATATCCTAGTGTAAGCGGAATAAATGGAAATGGCGTTGAGACTCGATTTGGAAAGGTGCTTCCAAGGAGGAGAAAGCAGAGATGACACTTGTGGACCAACAGTGGACGATATAAGGGACTAGAACAAAATTGGTGTCGTAGGAAAGCTGTGAATTAGGTGCAACGAGAGATTTTTGAGACACCCCAACATTGTATCATAAGTGTAATTTCATATAGATTAGACACTCAATAGATTCTTACCTTGTATTTGGCTACAGAATGTTTAAAAGAGAGAGAAAAAAAAGTAGCTTTGATTTTGCTTATTTTCAATGTACAATCATAGGCTGAATTTTCGTATTTTCTCCTATACAATTAGAAATTCCACAATTTCTGTACCCAGAAACATCTCAGCTTAATCCGTGCAGATGGGGATATTTTTTGATGGAAAGCTTTACATCAGGTCAAAAATCATATCTTTCGATTTTTGAGTGACACCCGATATGGGAAATCTCTCGTTGCACCTTTAAGCCATTTGTGGGTAAGGGAGCAAAAAGACGACAGGCACTGAGTGTCACCTCCTGACACTACATACCTCTCTACATTATATATTGATTTATATCGTGGCTTTCATTGGTGCACTGAATTTGTTTCTCAAATTGACCTTTATCAAAATATTCTTGTAGTGTGTATTTATGGGATCTCCTATGTTTAGCCCACTTCAGAGGATAATGGCTCTGAAGAGTCTGACGAGGATGCCCCGCTTTTCAATGCTTATCTGGAATCAATCACTCAAGAAATAATGGTAAGAAATGAAATGGACTTTTGAGTTTACTTTTATCAATAAATTAATATAACTTACTACTGTTTAGCATTACTACTACTACTAAAACCAAACTACTAAAAAAGTATAAAATTAAAAAAAAAAAAAAAAAAAAAAAAAAAAATTAAATGATCGATTGTCTTAATTTTTGGATATATGGTATTTTTAATTGATGTAGTGACAACTCTGAATAAAAATGGGGGTCACCGACGTTGTTTGTGGGGGGGGAGCATAGGCTGTTCAAAAAGTGTATTATTTCAAAAATTATTGTAAGAGGCTCTATGGGAAAACCGGAATGTTGCCGTTTTCCAGGCATAAAATAATAAACCATCGAACGATTTTTGGATTTTTCTACTTATGTTATGAACCTTTTAAGATCTTTTCGGCGCACTAATAAAAACTGGGTGTCCCCGACTTCGTTTTCGAGAAAAACGACGAAATAGACCTAAAAATGCAATTTCGCCTTCAAGTGCCCCTTGGTTTGCTGACCAAGCGCAGCATCGCTGCGCTGACGCAAAACGGAAATAAGCGCAAACCCATGCCAATTACGCGTTCGCAAGCGAGTTGGCTCTTGTTGACAGCAGGAAGCAATAAAATCTGGTGTGGAGTGGAATGGGTGGGTTGGCGGGGAGAGTGAGTGGAGTGGGTGATTGAGTGAGTGAGTGAGTGAGTGCAAGCAGTAATGAGCGCTCGCGTAACCATTTTGTTTCAAGTAGCAAAACGATCAGTTTTCAAATATGGCCGATCTGAAAATATAATAATCATATCAGTGCATGTATGGATAATTGAATAAGGGGGATTATTGTTCGGATTTATGTTGTTTCTCGATAAAACTTTCCCCACACCGTTTTCATGTATTCTCCTATAAAAATCGTGTCTTGACTTGAGCTAGATCCCGAAAAACCTTCCCCTCTCGTCCTGGCTCCAGGCAAAAAAATGCCCCTTTGATTAAAGTTCTGAATACAAGAACATTAGAAATTAAATGCCATGGGCAATAAGGTGTGTTTTCCAGTTCGGAAATGTGAGATAGTTGGCTCTTGTATAAAGGCAAACGGCAACATACGTTTCTAGCTGTTTCATCAAATTGTTAGGAACGTCCAAAGACCCCCACTCCCGACTACACGCCCATCTAACATGTTTGCGTCGCTTATTCGTTTTAGTGTCGTATACATGGGCGTGTTGTCGCACTCATTGACCCTTACCCCTACCGACCCCCCCGCACCCCACATCTATGAAAACGATTCAGGATGCCCGGATTTGATGTAACAAAATTGGGTATTAGTGATTAACCGAGGCCAAACTTCAACGTAAAACCCAAACATTCTCCCGACTTCTCGCCGGTGAACTGTGCAATGCATCACGCGCCCTAATAAGATCCCCGTACGCTCTGACTGCGGTGCGTAAGTTGCAGCGCAAATGACCCGCAGTACGCATAATGCCTTTTCTCTTCACTTATCCCTATAACCCTTAAACTCCGGTTTTGTCCCCGTCAACGGGTGGCCGGATTCCCTCACAGGTCAGCAATCGCCCTACTCCTTCCTTCCATTTCACCCATTCAATGCATCCTCCATCCCAAACCCAACCCTCCTCGACTCTCCTACCCCACTTGTTTCTTCCATGTCTTCTTTGGACGTCCCCTCCTCCTCAACCGCTCACCTCGAACTTAAAAGCCCTTCTTAAAACTGCTCGTCATCCTTCCTCAACACATGCCCATACCAACGTACACATTCGCGCGTCGCCACCGTTCACCGCCCTTCCAAACCCAACATCTGCAGCAAGTCCTCATTCTTCATCCTGTCCATCAACTTCACACCCCACATCGCCCTCATCATTGCTCTCTTGTCCTCCTCAAAATCCCCATCTCCTTTCCGCTCAGACACCACGTCTCACTCCATACAGAAAAAAAAAAAAAAAAAAAAAAAAAAAAAACAAAAGATTGTAAACAAAAAAAAACCAGCACTGATCTCACACAGCTCTTAAACACCATTCCTTTCATTCAAAGGATATCTTTCCCATGCACAACTCCCCACATTCCTCTAAACTGCACCCCCCCTACCTCACGCTCGTTTTGGGTCCCACAGCACCTCACATCCACCAGCCCCATTAAGATTCATTTTGAGCATATTTGTGGTGTTGGAGTTCATCTGGATTTTCAGCCATTGGGAAGTTTTAAAAGAAGAAATATCTGTCATATATCTCCCATCATACATGGGGTCCTTTCCTTATACAAGTCCAATTTCAATTACGTTGTACCTTATGATCCTCATATAGGAAGACCTATAAACTGAACCATGATTGGGCACCCACCTTTTACCCTAGATGGATATGTCTTTACATGTCATGTTTATAGGGATATGTATTTTACCTGTCCATGTCTTATATTGATATGTATTTACATGTCCATGTCTTATTGGATATGTTTTACATGTCCATGTCTTATATGGATATTTATTAGCCTTCCATGTCTTATATTGATATTTAATTTACTGTCCATTCTTATATGATATGTATTTTACATGTCCAGGTCTTATATGGATATTATTTACACTGTCCATGCTTATATGATATGTATTTCTGTCCATGTCTTCATATGGATATTATTTACAATGTCCATGTAGGTCAAAGGTGGGTGACCCAATCATGGTAAGATTTATGACTTCCTTTTGATATCATCTCATTTTGAAGTGTAATTAGGGGAGGGGGGGGACAAGTTATCAAACGATCCGTTACCCACCCTTAATGTAATACAGGTCTTTGTTTAAATTCTTAGTTAACTTTTCCCATTATAAGACTACGTCGGAGGATAAGAGATGTGAGCCATTATCTTCCCATAGGTATTACAAATACAACTTGCTTATTTTGGATGCCCTTTGTTTGTGATGGAAATTCAGGAAGGGTGTGTGGGTGGTGGGTGGGGAGGGCAAAAAATGATAATTACAGTAAGGCTTGCGTGCACAAGAAATTTAAAGGTACACGAGATATTTCATATCAGGTGTCCCTAAAAGTGAAAATCTGTTTTTTGCTCTAATCAAAGATTCTATTAAAATATCTCCATGTAAAGAGGATTTAAGCTCAGATTTTATTTGTACAGAACTTGTGAAATTTATTTATTTTACTAGAAGGATCAAATACTAAATAAAATAAATTCAGCGTTTGTATATTTAAATTAGAAAAAAATGCCTTTTTTATTTGTAGCTTTAAGGCATTTCTATAGCCAAATATCAATGCACGAAATCGATTGGGGGTCTTATCTATATGAAATCACTATCTATGACACAATGTATGGGTGATTAAACCCCCCCCAAATCTTCGCCCGTTGCACCTTCAAAAAATAAAGGTAGCCCTAATCCCTTCTGAAATCCTCAAAAAAATGTTTAAAAAATCATTTATTTTTTTTACTTTTTTTATCTTTTTCATGTTATTTTTACATTAAACCAATGTCCCGACAACACATTTGCCGACAATACCTTAACACCAATGTTCGCCGACAAACACATTTGGCGGCGAAAAATTCTGTCCATAGTGCTGTCACACACCCTGCCGTACCACCCCTCTAGGCTGCACTGTATGAAAACAGACCGATCCATTTGATGCAAAGGAGGAGAGCGAGGATGTACCTTTTAAAGATGGACAAAACGTAAGAAACTCCTCAAAAGGTATAGCTCTTTCAAAATGACAAGCATGAAAAACATGTGGTAGATTAGATCTTAGCTGGTTTAATACAATATTATTTTATACTTTCAAATCAAATCTTGGCATTTGCCCAAGGGAAAATAGAAGGAACATGCATAAAGACAAACTGTTAAAAAAAGTTAAATGGGAATGACCCCATTTAATGTCCTATGAATATTATCATCTCGCGGAACGGTTTTCACCTGAAAATCCCATCTGCAAAGTTTTCGCGCGCATATTTCACCCTTTTGAGTTAGCTAAAACGTGATTTTGTAATCCATAGATTACTCTGTGAATTATATGGTCCAACCAAAATGGGTGCAAATTTTCGGCTCATAACATCCCACCAAACATTCTTTTAGTAGTGATGGCCGATTCAACCCAAGATTGGCAACGGCGATCGCCGACAGAAAATTGACAGATCTGGCCGATCCAAAAAAAAAAAATGTTCAGCCCGATTCAATTCAATAAATTGCATTCATGAACAAAATGTTAAACACTGAAAAGATTAATTTAAATAAAATGTTCATGGTCTAAGCTTTAGTGTTTTCAGAGCATTTAATAATGTACTATGGCGACTTTTCGTAAGAATTCTCCATGTCAATACCAGACCCCAATCAAATGTCAATAATACCATCAGTCTATATTTCAACTTTCCCAGTGCAGCAGATGTCTGTGCAAGTTAATGACAATTTAACCTATTCGATGCGGTTGACCAGTGTCGTATTTATCAAATCATTTATTTAACCCCCCACTGGGCAGCTATTATGTTATAAAGCAATGGCACGTGGCACGTGCTGAGAGGTCATATTCAGTGCCGTTGTGTCTGCTCAGTGAGGTTGTTTACAACTAAGTGTGGAATTTGTGATAAAGTTTTTTTGTTTGAATGTATCATTGTGGATTTGAAGCTTTTTTACTTTAAATATCTTTGAATATTAATTTATTATCAAATGAACAAAACATTAATTTAATGAAGACTAATGAGCAGCTTTTACATACACTGATGATTTACGTATGATGAAACACGGTGGAGTCTTCTTTTCAACAGTCAGATAGATCATACATGCTGTACTGACTACATGTACGCCTTCTCATTTCCGTCTGTAGCTGTTGATGGAATTTTTTCATTATTTTGGAGGTCTTTCCCGCAGAAAACCTCCGCTTGGAGTACTGCGTACAAGTACGTCAAAAATAAAGAAATTACCTACAGTGTCCAACAACGGGAATCTTCGGTAAATGGATGCAGCACATTTATAATGACATAATATAATATCACTAGAAAATATAAATGGTAAGCGTTAAAAATCTGCTGTATTTAGTAAACTTGGGCTTTTTATTGTCAGTTGGGGAGATCGTGAGGGAGATCGGTAGCTGATGACTTTTTCTCCCGCTCCCCGATTCAAAGCCTAGTCGGCCAAACGGGCAGAATTCCAATCTGCCGATCAAGACCTCCATCACTCTTTAGCCCTAAGATTTCACAGGGTACATAAGAAAATAGTAGCTTTCTTCTGAATGTTGACCCTGCGTAAAATCGGGGGTCCCTGGGACGAGACCATTAGCGATCGGGCCATGGACCGTTAATACTTGGACTTGTTGTTTGTCTACTAAGTTTTGTGCAGTAATGCTTTTAATGTCAATTGTAACATTTTGTAGAGATGAAAATAGGAAAACAAAATCCCATAAGTCCCCCTTGGAATCATAGACCCGTAGGTTTCAGAAGTCGGAAGTACCGGCCCGAGGGTTCGTGCGTCGACACAACACATCACCAAGCGTCGACGTAAGCCATCAAATCCAATGTTTAATGAAAGTTGGCTTATTGATCACAGTTATTGCCAAACTCCTGACTTGGAACCACCCGCCATGAAGCTATACTTAGCGATCCCTGAAAACTGGCGTCGTTATGTTTGCAATCCAAGTGGGGATTGGTGTGTTTGGTGGTATCATTTTCAGTCACTGTATATGTTTTAAATGCACTATCAGTGGTTTGATATATCCGAAATCTAACAAATCATCAATAATCAATTTTTTGAATGTCCTGTAACATATATAACATACCCCCCAAGTTAAATACAAACAAGCAACCTAATCAGGAAAAATCAGATAGTTCAGTCATCAGTGTCCATATGGACACTTAGCACAACATGTAATTCAATGGAGATTCATATCTTTGACCCTACTGTTGCTGTTTCTATTATTTGTTCCATTAAAAAAAATAACTTACGCGAATTGTACTGATTATCCTTCACTTTTTAGCTGTTCCTGCAAATTTCAATATTTTGCCTCTTTCGAAGAAGCACTGAAGTGTCTTTAATGTTGATGGTGATCTTATAGAAATAATGCATAATACATGATTG
>JAMKCH010084281.1:0-135573 GCA_023653785.1 Ophioderma brevispina | reverse complement strand
CAGGCCTAAAGTTGAACTCACCCTTTCAGATATAATTACCAGCTTAAGACTAGCCTTATTGGGCTAATTTTGATACTTTTGCTTTTAAATCATGCTGGAACCAGTAGTGTAACAGGCGGGGGGGCGCAGGTTACCACCCCTGAGCCGGCCCCTAGAGCTTTGAAAGGGGAAGACAGTGAAAGTTGAAAAATCATGCTAAATTCGGCCCTCTTTTGCTGCTCACCAGGAAATCTTCACCACCAACCAGGAATAGCATCAACCAAGGAAAAATTCTGCCTCAAAAAAAACATGGAAATTGCCCCCTCTGACAAGTGAACCCTTGTTACGCCCCTGGTTTTGGAACAGTTCTTTGTGTGGTATAAGAAGGTTAAGGCATGGTTCAAAAAAAAGTGGACCAATTCGTGACGCTCCCTCCGGAATGGACATACCAAGTGGAAAATTGAGCTGATTGAAACTTTGAGAACAAACAAAAAATTTACAACCCCTCTCACATCTTGTGGGGGAATTTTACAAAATCAGAAGCTCTTTCCTTTTCTGGGAAAGAAAACATTTTGTTTTTGAGCTTATGGTCGAAGTAAGGACAATAGCGCCATGTGGACGTATGTGCTGCCGTATTAGGATTGCTTTCAGTTCATCTCTCCTGAGTCAGTGGCTCTTAAAAATGTTCTGTTGTTGCATGGAAAAACCATTTCAAGAGCCATAGACCAAAGGACTTGGCATAATAGTATGTGGATGGGAATTTCTGACAAATGGCAGTATTGCCTTTACAACCTGTTTGCACTCACACCAATGGGTTAGCTAAAAAATTGGAATCGGTTTGCTTTGTTGATATTCCTAAATATGAGTAGGAAAAATTATATGGATGAAAATTGGAAAGCTACCTATACCTCCAAGGAGTTCTACCATCCGATAGGCGAAATGGATCTTTAGGTGATTTTTTTCAGCCAATCAGCAACAATGGTAAAGAATAGAGGTTGGGCTGAAGAAGGTAGCAATGTAAATTATATGGAAGCTGTAATTTAATTGGTTAGTGAAATGAAAGAATCTAAGGTGTAATTAGCCAATCAGGAAATGCTCTATGGAAGAGAGGCAGTGCAGGGGGTCAAGATCAAATGTTTTAAGAGACATGAGAAACCTCCAGAAAAAGGAAATCCCATTTTTCAAAACCAGGTAGTGTTGCATTGCTCTATTTAGAATTCTTACCAAGGGTAATAAGCCTGAGTGAATAAGCCTAAAAACCAACCATCCTTTTGATTATTTAGGTAGGGTTTGTTTTGTTGTGTTGTGCACAACAGAAATCCACTCTATTTGGGCCTATAAAGACAGCTCGGCAAGATCAAATTTAGTTTGGGTTTTCTTTTGACTTGTTTATCCAAATAGACCTTGAAAAATTTCTCATTAGTGGTTGTCGGGTCATATGCAGGATTATCTTTTGGGGTGCGGGGAATTCGAGAGGGGACCTTTTTGGGTGAAAAGGGACAACACCCCTTAAAAATGGTCCTTTTTGGGCCTTTTGAACATATAAACTCCAAAAGGTGGACGGATATCACACACACGTTCTCTAAATTTCGGACCTTTGTATCAACAAATTTTCACACAAAAAATGGCGTACCTTTTGACTGCTTTTGTGGAATTTGGAGGGTGCAAACCGCACCCCCACACCATGCGTTGCATACGGGCCTGGGCGGTTCTACAAACCAATCAAGTGCAGATTTAGAGAAATTTGTGTTCTCATGACCCTTGAAGATGAAAATGGGGACATGTTTCCAATTTTCCCACCAAATCTCTCAATGAACAACTTAAGCCTAATTACAAACAAGTAGATGTTATCGAGTAACAGAGCATTGTATGTCGGTAAAATAGCCAGACAACTTCTTAGAAATATTTATACCAGTGGCATCATTTTTTTGCACATGTAGCTTGGTGAATTACGCATGTAGGTAAGGCAGGAAAAATAACACAAAGACTATGAAAGGTTAGAAATTGCAGTCTAACGTACAATTTGAAAATGTACCGATGATTTGTTGTTTATATTAGGCTTGGTTAATTAAGCATGGAAGTCAGGTACACATACAAAATGAAAACTCCAAACTTAAAATGTTTGCATTATTTATTATCATACTTTCATGCCCCAATTAGTGCAAAAATACACACAAATGTATTGAGTCTACAGAAGAAAACCTAATACCATGAATTAAAAAATGCAGAATAGTTGAAACTTGGCAAAGCAAGATATTTAAGCACACAAAGTCGTCTGCTTTTGACAGTACACAAAGAGCCATCAATCTTGTGCGAAATATAGGAACTTCAGTCATACATAAAGGAGTTTTGTATCGAAATAGGTCACATTTAGAGTTGTGTAACACACCTTTTTGGCATGTCTGAGGCTGAGTAAAAAGCATGTTTAGCATCTGGGTTTTAAAAAAAGGAGGAGGGGCTTTTTAAATTTTTAATCCAAAAATAGGTGAAAATATCTATATTTAGAAGGCAGATGCACTACCTTAAAAATGGAGGCCTTTCTTAAATGTCTACTTCCGTCAGGTAGACCCTTATCATGATCAGAAAACCTGTTTAAAATTGTTTCTTGTACATCAGCAAACCTGTAGGAAGCCTCTCAACTTCTGAAACATTCTTTTACTAAAGTTATGACTGAAAAGTTATAAGATAAAAAGAAAGCTGAAGCAGCTTCAAAAAAGGAAGCAGGGGGTATATGTTAAACATGTTTTTTTTTACTTGGCCTAAACTATGTAACATATGAACAATGAGCTGAAAAAGTAGGTGATGGAAAGGAAGCAGCTGTTATGATAGCATTTCAATTGATGTAAAGATTTACATCAGTATTATAGTTAGATTACTCTTTTTTTTTTTGAAGAGTGCCCCCAATTTAAAAAAATTAGATTTTTGCACAGTTGCATTGGTAACTGGCAGGTATATTTTACTCCCAGCACAACTGTAAAAATTTCAAATCTTAAAAAAATGTGCTATTATTAATTTCAATGTTCAATTTTCTAACAAATCATGTTTTTGCATGTACATAATGCTTTTCCACATACTAATCACTCTGTGAAATAGCTAAGCTCATTTTGATGTCCTTCATATAGAAAATCAATAGTTAAAATTCCAGATCCAGAAAGTCTGTAACACACACTATCCTATGCTACTGCCATAATACATGTAAATGTTTACTATATCAAAATAAAATATCTGTTTCACCTCAGACTTTGGAATTGAGCCATTTAGGTGGCCTATCTTAATTCTTAGTTGGACTATTTTAATTGATAAACAAAAATCTCTGGGCCGGCCTTTAAAAAATCTTTAAATAAAATGACTAGGTGGTATATTTACCTAATGGTATTAAGTATATAATGAACATAACAGCATGTACAAACCCAGAGACAGGCCACTCTAATGATGTATTGCTTCCGTTTTCTAGGACAATGGGCCAGTCTAGCCCTGCCTCCGGCTAGATTGACCCAGCCCCAGTCTCCAGCTATTTATTCCCATACCAGTAGAGTTCATTTATTTCACCACATTGGATCACCAAGGGGTGGGGCATTGACATTGGTTTTTGTAGCCTTTTTTGTTGTGTTGTGGAGCATCTAGTATGTGGCAATCGGAACAAATTGAAATGTGAACCGGGGGTGCCAAGTAAAAAAGGAAATTAAGAATGTTAAACACTTAGGTGTTATGGAGGCTCCTTTTAAAAAAATGGTGACCCAATTGACATCATCTTCCCCCTTCCAAATCACCATATCCAAATTCAGATTTGCGCGTAGAAAGCTAATTTTGTTTCACAATGCCAGTAAAATTTCAGGCCTAAGAAATGTTCCATTGTAGGTGGTATATGAACAAAATGGTCCCAGAATGTGGTCAACCACATACATCTAGAGCCACAGGTAACTGTCGTCTATGTTGCTATTGTGATGTGTCTTTTGCTTTATTAGCCGAATGCATTGGAACAATTTAGCTCAAATTTGGAATCGGGTGATTTATTGACTGCTTCCTGTGAGGTCGAAAATGACATAAAAAATCTGACACCTACCCAGTAGAATAAACAGGCGGGGGGAGTGGGGGGGGGGGGCAGATGCCACCCCAGGAGGTTTCACTGGGAAGAAAAGCTGAAAAATCATGCAAAATTTGCTCTTAATTTTGCCTGCTCACTTCCAACCAGGCCAATCTGCCTCTTATCTGAGAATTTGTCCCCCTGTTAATCTTGTTGGGCCATATTTTATTATTTTTATAATGTCAGCCTTAATTTGAAAATATGGAAAATGTATTAAAACTAATGTAACACACCAAGATTAATGTTAAATATTTTGAAGTAATGAACCTTATTTTTTTACTTAAAATAGCAAATAGTTTCATAAAAAACATTACAATAAATGAAAATGCGGATTACGAAAATGAAAATATGCACTCAGAGTAAACCTCTGTTGATTTTTGTAATGTATTACAAAAATTGTGAGTGGAAAAAAGAATTTTTGACATCCTTTTCTCAAAAGCCCGATTTTAATACAAATACCGAGGCAATCGATCTGGGGGGGGGGGGGGTTCCAAAGTTGTCCTGCTAGAGGGGCAAAATAATCTCAAGTTGTCGTGGTAATTTCCTCCAAAAGAGTATGAATGGAGATGCAAATGTGTCACAGTGCCCCCTTTTGAAGGCCAAAAAATTTAGGCTAAAATGATCAAATTCTCCAAAAAAGAGAGAGATGAAAGTGCAAATTTTGTCCCGCTTCTGGGAGCCAATGGGGAAACTCCCTCCCCTGGTCGATACGCCACTACTTTTAAGCCGAATAGTTACAAAGAAGCATAAGCTTAGGGTTCAACAGTAAATGGTTCAGTAGTCTCTAAACTCAACTAGATAAGAATACTCTGTTTAGTAAAAAATGGTGTGTGGAGGGAGGTGATCCATGCAGCAAAACTGTTTGCGTCATTTCATTCAGATTTATTCAGGTTATTGCCCTAGTGATAGTATTTTTAAAGTTTTGTTTATTGTTAGTAGAAACAACAACTGGTGGCGGAGACTGACAGTGCCATGGTTTACACTCAAATGTTACAAGTGAGGGAAGTGGTCCAGGTTTGTGATTCTCAAATTGCAAAAAATCAAGTAGGGCACGTAAAAAGGTACTAAGGTCTATCATGCAATTTGTTAAAACTTTTTTTCAAATCAAACTTTTAGTCGTGCTACTTTGCTATCACTCTGGTTTTTGCATATATTAGCAAATTAGCTAATCAAATGTCCCGATGACATATGTGCAATGGTAGCTCTTGCTTACCTTGCATATGGTGGCAGTACCACCCTCATACCCTCTACCATAAACCTGATGCATTTAATATTATGCATAAAGGATGGAAATTAGCTAAATAAATTATGCTATATATAAGCTGATTAAGATAGTGCTATAAGCTATTTTGTCCGTCCGTCTGTCCATCCATCCATCCATCATCCAGCCATCATCCGGCCTGTGTAATCCAATGCTCAAAGTTTCAAGTTTGCAAAAGCATTTGTTCCTTGAGGTAAGTCGTTAGGCCCATGTTCTCGGGAAAATGTGTGAAGTTGCAGAAAGTAGACAATAGTGCATAAAAATATGCAAAGTTGAAAAAGATTACATAAAGTGCAAAAAAATTGTTAAAGTCGCATAAGATTAATGAAGTCACAATCTGCAAAAGTTGATAAAAATATGAAAACACATAAGTGGGTGAAAAAAAGTAACTTTGAATAATTTTATGCAAATTTGTGGAATTTGCACCTTTTTCATCGTTCCCAGCTCTTTTACGTCTTGATAGGACACAGTATGGAGTGTAGGTTCCATTCCCCTTGCATACCATCAAGGAGAAGCTAGGGAGAAAAATCTTTGCTCAAACTTTTTCAAAGTTATGGAGCCGAGGTTGTCAGTAAACACCAAAAAAAAAAAGAACTAAATTTTAGTCCAAGAACACCGTAAAGTAACATTTTCATGAACACAGTTGTGTTTAGGATCCAATCTTTGTTGATCAAGCCACACAGTCCATGTTGCAAGGTGTTTTTCGGCAAGGTTTGAGTGACAACATATGAATAAAATAATAAACACAACCCAAGCTGACTTAAAAGAAAAATCAAAAAAAAATGTCAAAATCACCAGTTGTCAGGAGTGACAAATTTGAAGCAAATCCCTTACGGGCACGATCCTCTGCTGCCTCACAGAGGAATATTGCCGCTTTGTATACCAGCATTTGCTGCGTCACAGTGTTTGCCGTAACCTTTGACAACTAGTCAATAGGTAGTTGTTGACTATTATCAACAATAAACACGCTGAATTCGGCACACTTGATTGGCTTCTAATGCAGACACAATACAGACAGTAAGAGGTGGGGTGCGTTTCAACACAAAGCCCTGTATTCACAGTTTTCATGCTTTGTAGCCTTTCATGCTTTCACCAGTATTTATGGAAGATTTGAGGAACCTCCTGATGAGACACATACACAAAAATAGAAAAGGGTGATACTCAGAATTTAGAGAAAAACATGACTTTCACCAGGTGTAATGAACAAATTACAGGTGTACACTTGTAAAAGGTTGGTTAAAAATACTGGCTAAAATATTCCGCCCAACATTGGTTGACATTTAATGAGTATTAGTTGAATTTTAACCAACTTTGGTTAAAATATGATTGATTTTCAATAATTAAGAGACAAATCATTGAAGTATTCCAACCAACGTCTGTGTTCTTCTTCTGGTAACACGTTTGGTTTAAATGACATGTCTCGTGGTAACACATTTTGATGATGTTTTAAGGCACTTTTTAAACCAAAATTGTTTAACTTGAACCAACTGTTTGGTACCAGGTAAAGATCACAACTGTTGCTGTTGGTTAAATATTTGAAAATCAAACTAATTTTAACCATTGGGTAATATTGGGTAAGCTGCTTAAAGGTCCATGGACATGCTTTAAAAATACTTATAATACCTCCCAAAAACAGTTTCATTTACAGTATGTATTGGTAACAATGTAAAATTTGCATGAAGCAGTGTTTGAGAAACCTTAGATGTGATAAAAATTGGGCATAACATCATGGGTTTCGTAATGCACGTAATGCATACGGGCGCGCGCTTTTTGTTTGTTTTTGTGTGCTTTAGGCGTATAGGTGGTAGGGAGAAAGCATGAATACCGTCAAATTCATATGGTGAATCTTGACTACTTTTGAACTTTGGTTTATGTCAAGAAAAAAGGGACTAAACAAAAAGAACAAACGCAGATAGGATCGCCAGTCTATATTTTTTAATATTACTTTTAAAATAGTCACCTAAAAGCTCAATTGCAAGTTTGAGTGAGTCAGATTTTGTAATTTGAGCAGTAAACATTTATACATAATAACAATACCATCAAGTACTGTGATAACAAAAAATTCGATCTGGAATTATTACAGAGTTGTGATTTTCGATATGAGGACACGATTTGGCTTAGCTATTTCACGCGTGATTAGTATGGGGACAAGCAATTATATAACATGAAAAAACCATGATTTGTTAGAAAATTAGTGCACCATCCTCAGGAAATCTTGAAGTGGCCTATAAATCAGTATTTTAACCAGCATTTTGAAGCTTTCTGAGAGTGTTTAAAGTGTTAGGCGGGTTTTTTCTGAAAGGGGGCTACCTTTAGACCCGGATTTAAAGGTCCATGGACACGGCTGAGAGATATGTCTTAATTTCTTAATTTCGTACCTCAACAGTATTCTGATTCAGATCGCAACACGATTGTTAAAAGTGAACATCGGAAAGTGTTAATTTCAAGGATAAATTTACCAAAATGACAGGGCCTTCTCCTGTTTTCGCGAAAGCGTATCAAGAGGCTGGCGGTGATTTGACCCGTTTAATGACGTCAGAGTAACAAGTTGTAAAAACAAATCGCACACGGGGTAACCGCACCGCACACTCCAAATATCTCTCCTTGTCGGTTCTTTGTTGGGACTTGAATAAAAAAAAGCTATTCTGTTCTGATTCTCCTTGTCGGTACGGTCGCGATGAGTGCCACATCGTGGACAATACAGCGCATTATTATCGTAATTTTAAGGCCACCAAATCAAGAAAAATTATGCCATTATGATACAACACGTACGACGCATATCACGAGAAATCAACTGTGTACGTATGCAAGTAAAGGGGCCACGCGCAAGTCCGTTCCACGATGACGATCATGAAGCGTATCGCGTATTTGTTACCGGACGTCACTTCTGGGTCACGCTTGCCAGCGCGATAATCACTTTAATTTTGGAATTCCTTTGAAAGCTGTCCAAAACACATGATATTATGCCCAATTTTACAAAGATACGGTTTCTCATTTACTGCTCATGCAGAGTTTTTTTATAATTGATGCCCATACTACTATGAATGAAACCCTTTTTTTGGTGGTATTATAAGTATGTTTAAAGCAGTCCATGGACGTTAAACCAGGGATTTGGGGCCTACATGGGTGGACCTTTTTTCCTTCAACATACTCTAAAACTGTGCTGTAATGGGTGAGAAAATTCCTCATGGATGGGCCGGAATGGGCCCACAATGAGGAATTTCTTTCCCGTTACATTTAACTTTCACAGTATTTTGAAAGGAAAAAAGGTCCTTTGTAGGACTAACCCTGGTTTAAACCCCGATTCCCTTTAAGAATACCAGCAATAGTGTATTAGCAGCTGCACTTTGATACTATGTAATACAATCAAAGATAAACAGCAGGCAATTTTCTCTGAATTGTTGTTGCTATTTTCTACTCTAAATGAGTGAGTGCGACAAATATTAATATTTTAACCTGGTAGATTCTGTATTTGCTATAACACATAAGTCAGTGTCTTTGAGAGGCTGTCCATCGTAACCTTTCTACCCGGGTAGATTTCTGTATAGGTTATAAAACTTAAGCCAGTGATTTTTTAGATGGCTTCTTAGTTATTTGGGAAGCCATCTCATAAATTGTTTCTTAGCTAGACATTTGTTTGAACTCATTTTATGTTTTAAGGCCTTATTGGCCTTTTGATAAAGTCCTCTGTAGTCCATATTTTGGTTGGTTGAAATTTGCATATTTTTATATGATTTATGGCAAAATAATAGGAATAGCTCTGAAAGCTTTTCAAACTAGTCGCAACCTGAACACATTTACAGTGTTGTCAATAAAATCATTTGGCATAGGACAAGGCAATGTACACAAGTTTTCTTTTACATTAGATAACTGCCAGTTCTTCATGGAAGTATCTCCCCTGAGTAGACAACAGACTACGTACCCAATAACTTGCAGACCAAGAATTTATGATGCTCTTCTGCTGCATCTAGACAAGTTGTGTACAACCAGCACCGTATGTATGTATTCACTCTAGAGTAGCTGCGTGGCGTGGGTACTTCAGCATTTGGCAGGATTATCACATGTTCTGTGGACTATTTAAAAATATTTTGGCATAATTTTAATTTTGAAATACAAGGTGCAAATGTCATGATGTTTGATGTGTTGTAAAATTCAATTTGTCATGATTTACTTCAAAAAATAAACATTGGTGAAAAAAATGCAAGACCAAAACAAGGATCATAAAACCACATCGTAAGAAGTAAGAAAGAGCGACCTTTATAACTGCAATTGAACCACAGAACCTCTGATTACAAGTATAGATGTACCATCATACACCAAATACCCCATAACATATACATCACGCTGTTAGAAATTTAAAGGGCTAGAGCTAGGATGCAAGCTGTAGGGCAGCCAACCAAATTGGTCAGCTAAGAGAAAAGGTGATTTAAAATTGGTAAAGTATAATCAGATGGACAACATATTGCTGTCTGGAACAAGCTTTCATTATGTGATGGTATTGAAAGACCAACAGAGGGACTAATATTTGCCCAAGGCCGTTCTATTGTGACAGCCTGCGTACAAATCAGTTACTATTATACCCCTTTGTTACCTATTGAAATATGGTGAGGTCCATCGACCTTTGCTGCCCAAAAATCCAAAAAGGGATGGAATGTAGTATAACAGATATTAGAAAATGACTCAAAAGAGTTAGGGCAACACAAGAAGCCCTGACTTTGAAGAAAAGAGTACCGTAATTGAGAGTGATCTTTTGAGATGGTCTTAAGCTCTTGATATATACTACAAGTTGCAGCGAGCGATTTCTGCTTGTGAGCATGTGTAGCACTTGATCTTGGGTCAAAATCCGGTATTGTGCACACCAATCACTCACTGCGACTCTTAGTATATCATAATGGTGAAATTGTCATGCTGCCATTGGGAGGAGGGGTCCGTATATTGCCAGTGGCATAGTTGGAGGGCCAAAGGAAGGCACGTGCCCTGGGCACCATCTTATGGGTAGTGCCAAATTCAGGGGAGTTTCCGTAACCTGACACATCTGACACACATTTTTTCTGACACACTTATGATTTCGGAAACCTTAACGGAATAAACCTGTACTTTATTCTGTGAAGGGTTTCCAAATTCATAAGTGTGTCAGATGGGTCAGGTTAGGGAAGCTCCCCAAATTCAGTGCCCTTAGATTGATTCTGCACTCCTTCGAAGTTAGGTTGTAGAGAAAAAATGATGTGGCTTTGCATGCATTTCAACACAAATTAGTCATTTGAATGACTGATAAAAGACCAAATTTCAACTTGATTATAACCAAATTAGTGGTATCTGTGTAAATATTCCGCATGCAATTGTGTCAGGAATTGTGGGACGGGGGTGCCATTCTGTGCCCCATCCCTGGGCACAAAATAAACCCTAGATACACCTGTGTGTGTGGCATCTGAAGCCCTGCCTGAAAGAATACAAAGTTGAACAAAATGTGAAAGAGAGAAAAGTTAGAGACATGAAATCTGTATATAACTATATGATTATTATGTTTGCATAATGTGATATTATACATAAAATACTACATATAACTTCGCTTCAGGCTCTTAATTCTACGATATCATGTCTCCTGCAATTATTTAAGCTATAATAAGCAATGCAGCGTACACTATAAAAAAAGGTTAGATACTTCTGAATTAAAGAGAACTATTGGTAGTAATTAAACTTAGTCATAATTTTTATGTCAACACCTGCTGTTTATAAGGGTGTGTATGTGTGTGTCTGGTTATAATGCCTAAACACAATCAATGTATTTTACTTCTTTTTCACTATTACATAGAGTCATGCTTGTTGATTTACAACTGTGGTTATCACACATGATAGTGATATTCTAATTTATGTACTTCTAAAGTTCTAGGTTGGTTGGGTTGTTTTCCTTCCAAATATAAGGAATTAAAAACAAAATCATGAAAATTGATTCCTATAGTCTCGGTGTTCTGAAGTTTTGTACAAAATGGGGACATGCTATGTTGCTTTAAAAAAAAAACCTGTTGAAATTTTATAATCATACCAAAGACCACTTTCCCAAGTAATAAATTATTCTTGGCTTAATTTAAATAAATTTCCATCCAAAGTTATCAATTCTTATGAAAATTGGACTAGACATTAAAAATATCCCAACTTCAGATCATATTTGGACCGGAAACTCATCTGGACGATCACATTCTCGAAAATTGTGTGAAACATCTTTAAAGCGGCACTGGCACATTTTCACAAAAAATGAAATTTCTTCAATGTGCTCTCAAATGATAGTCTAGGCCATTGGAAGAACAGAGATACATTTTACACATAAAAATATTGTACTCAAAAACAGATAAGGAGATTAATGAGAGGTTAAAGACATCCAGACATCTTCTTGAATAAGCTTGTCTAATTTCCAGTAAATATTTCCATCCCAAGTTTTGTTGCAGATAAGTTTCTGATTGGTTCATTTCAACATTAGTGCTATCTACTGAAGATAGCAACAAGTGTTATTACATCCATTAATAGTCATGAGAGACTGGCACCACTTCATTGGTCAATTGAGCTATCCCCAGTATGGTACATTTTCCCATTGGGTATATTTTCTCCCTTTCCCCCTACATCTTCATCCACAGAGTTCAGTAGTTTCTAGGAGGTTTAGGAAAAAATTATACTATGTGGTTTAATTGTGGTAAAAGGGTTTGATTTTGCCCTTGGTATTTCTGGAAGGACAGTTGACAGTCATTGTTGTATGCCAGTTAAGTACTGGATCTAGAAAAAAATAGATGGTAATTTTTACATGTGACATTTGTTGTGCTTCAACAATTTAAAAAAAAAAATTGTTTGCTTGTTTCTAAATTTGCTATTTCATAAGCAACTTTCCTACTTACACCTGCACACTAAATAATTTTTTTTATTTGTTCTTAATCTGTTAATATCACACTAGTTTAGAAGTGTGCAAGAACATGAACATAAATGTAGCACAATATTTCCATGTTCACAATAATTATTTACACTAAGAGAGAGACTATAATATAGGCATGTGGAACATGTGTATGGATTGATGTTATGTGGTAATAGATAGTTCTCACAGCAAAGCAAGTTAAGCAATATTAGCACGTTTTTGAAGAGCGCATCTCCCATTTTTTTTTCAAAAATTTTGAGATTTTTACACTTTGCATTGTTAACTGGCTAGTAACTATACATATGAATGGTTACGCTCTAAAATGGTGTTGTGTCGCAATATGAAGGAATGGTTTGTACTAGAATAATTAATATCGGAGATCTCCGGTGATAATAATTCTCGGCTGCTGGAAACGGCCGTCCAATATGATAGCCCCCGAAATTAGCGCCATGTACGTATCAACGCTCCCTCCATTACGTTGTTTTATTGGTTCAGGCTTGTCAAGTTAGAGGTCATTTCCGTGGGGTGGCACTATTTCATGCATGGACTGACATAAACTTAGTGAGCATTTCCAGCTCTGTCCGTTAAGTCAGATCTGGGATCCCAAATTCTAATTCAAAACTCATCATTTATGATAAATACGCATTTTTGAGCGATTCTCGTTCGCAGGTGGTAGCTTTCTGACAATTACCAACGTAACTGTGAAAAAAATATAAAAAATTAAAAAAAAAAAAAACACTCTTAAAAAAAATGTGCTATTATTATTATACCACTGGGCACCAATGAACTTGCTTACATACACAATAGGTTGGATTGGAACTTGTTCAGATGGGTTGATCATAATGCAATGTGATTTGGAAATTGCCTTAGAGAATAAGCAGTGAACATCCCCACATCCAAAAAAGCATTAAAAATTACCTACTTACTAATATTAAATGTTTTAGGTGATATTAAAATCTTAATTTTTTTCGGGGGATGAGGTTGTGGATCACAAAATGCCCCTTTAATATATGTTGACCATAACATTGGTTACAAGCTGGTCATGAGTTCCTGATCTTTGTGTAAATAACATTTATATTCGTTAAAAAATTTGTCTTGCTTTTATTGAAATTGAACTTGTGGAGTATGAAAGTATGGATTTCTATTGCTTTCAAACCAAAATATCCCTGCTTTATTTATCTTAAAGGGGCATTTCTGATCCCCAGCCTTGGCCCCCCCCCCCAATTTACCTCAAGAAATAAAAAATTGAGATTTTATATCACCTGAACTGTTGACACAATTATAGTATGTGTGCCGTATTCTTGAATGTGCAAATTTGATTTACTCTATAAAAGAAATTTAATATTCTGTAGTTTCTGTCTTTACAAACGGACAGATTACAACACAATGGCCTAATGGGACAGCCGGCGATACAACTACATTGCTCATAACATCAAACGAAACATCAGAATCAACTGAAATTTTTGGAAATGACATTTCTTGAGAATATTCTATGAATCATAAACAAAATAAATGTGGCTATGATCAGTAAATGCCCTTTTAAAATTTACCTTCTGTGTATTTAATTGGATATAGTAGTTCACTGTAAAGCACATTTTACATACCTTCTATCAACAGATTTTTTCTATTGTTATTTAGTTTTTCTAATAGAAAATGTTTAAAGAAGTCTTGCCTTTGTATGGCTTTAAAAGCTATGCAGCCACTGGATAATCAGTATCAAAAGGCTCTACTATTTAGGTACTCTGCTAACTGAGTATTAATAAATGACCATAAAGTAGCCCAGATGGTCCATTAGCCAATCCTTCCCTACTTTGCATGTGTGGTCCATCCCGTGGATTGATCACTCCACCCGCGCACTTTATGGGTTTCGAGTCCCACTTGCGCAACGTGTTTTTGCCCTATGAGTAAGGTTGCCTTACCATCAATTACCTCCTCTCCACCCAGTGCATAAATGGTACACTGACCAGCATTACTCAATGCTGGGAAAGTAACAGACTTGCTGTGCGGGACGGAGGAGTGGCGAAAACCCCCAGAGCAAAAATATACGGAGGAGGCGGCCCAACGCTAAGGAAAGAGATGTGGACTCCGTGCACGAGCTTGCTCGGCATGCCGACTACGTTAAGGCTTAACACTTAATCTTTCCCTTTCTCAGGTTAAGACTATTGTTCTACATGGGTAGGTGAATTTTTGAATGCTTTCCTGATAGAATCTTCTTGCAAAATACAAAAAATACTAACAAAATCTCCAAGTTTTGGCTAACAAATGCCAGGTAATGGTGACAACATGGTTTTAATAATTATGTATATCTAAGGGGTGGTGGGCTTACCACATTTAAATGGGTGGACTTTCTTCAGGCTTGTTTTTTTTGCGTTTTTGCATTAATTTTTATTTTTGAAATTGTTATAGTAAAGTTTCTCCACTGCAAACTAGGGTGGTTAAAATTAACACCCGCCGTGGTCTACCTAGGATGACCACACCAAGAGGTGGCGTCAAAATTCAACACCCTATTGTGTTAAATAACACCGAAAGTGTGTTATTTTAAACACCAAATGGTATTAACTAACACAAGATGGTATTAAAAAAATAATACCAAAGGGTGTTTATTTTAGACACCATCGGTGTGGCCTCCTGGTGGTGTGACAGTTAATACCCTAGTTTTTGCAGTGGATAATAACAGTGTTAAAGCGGAGAAAGTAGTTTTTATGTACAGTAAGATTTTGTGCAACAAGGTTTAGGGTACCGCCCGACATTTAGGAGATAGTAAAAAGCGCGGCAGATTTAGGTATTTTGCAAGTTTTAATGTCCATTTGTCATGAAGAAGGGTATATTTTTGTCAATATACCTTATACATGCATGGAGACACGATGGGCATTTTATATTTTTGGGAAAAAATGACTGATGTGGTTTTAATTTAATACCACCACGCCAAAGATCAAAGAACGCGATTACCTTAAATTTCTCTATTCTAATCTATAGTCTCGAGTCATGCCGTGATTTTTATCCAGTACTGGTCAGGTAGGTGCATTTTGACCATGTTAATTCTGAACTGATCATGTTAATCCATTTTCTTTATTCAATTGAAATAGAATTTCTGTTTCTTTAATTTGTCATTTACAATAATTAAATGTAAAGTAATTTTAATTCAAATAACCCCAGCAAATCTACTATTTTACCATCAGGCAGTAAAAAGGAAGAACGAACCCAAGTTGTTTTTTTTTTCCCTTACCTGGCTGATCTTTGTAGTCAAAAGGTTTTCTTCTGCATTTGGACTCTTTTCTTTGCCAGAAATGTGCCCAATTTGGGAAATGTTAAAATGCTCATTTTGGAAATTATGGCAGTCTTAGCACAATGCCCAGTATGAATAACACAAATTTATTATTTTAAGATTTAATGTTCCCCTTATTCCATTAAAAAGCGTATTTCGCCGCCTGTGCCCCTTATAGGGAGATTCGTCGGGGCATTCGCCCAACACAAATCTGGTCAGTCCCTTACCAGTAACCTTTGAGAAATTGCTGTAATTTTTTAGAAGACTGGGGAAAACTATGGTAGGATACTCGAAGCTTTGTGAAAAGTCAATTTCTTTCATGTCATACCAAATTTTATATTAAGGAGGGTGACCTGAATCAACAATTTTCTTGTTTCCCCTTCCTTTACTTCAATCAAAAGTGAGATTTTGGTGTCCCTAAGAAAGTTTACATTTTTTCTCAATATCCCATTGTAATTTAAAAGGTGCAATGAGAGATTTCAGATAACAAGTGCCCTAAAAATGTGAAAATTCGGGATTTTTGCACCGGTTAAAGCTTCTATTCTATCAAAAACATCAGTCTGAAAAGACATTAGCTTAGAATTATTTCTTTGGTTACAAAATTGTGAAATTTTTCTATTTCCTATAGGAGTAATAGGAAATTCTCCTATTTTTAAAATATAAGCATATAATCACCTTTTGTTTTCACTTTAAGACATTTCTTTGCCAAAGTACAAGGGAAGAAATCTTTGGCTGTCTAATCTATATAATCACTCAAATCTCATGGCCCGGAAATTTTGTTTTTATGTTGAACACACATCTCCCAATATATTTGGACCACATCCTTATAACATTGTCCTATGGCCAATTTAGTACATACTTTTTCCTGCTTCCACTCTAAATGGCTGGATCGAACTCAAAAATTTTTAATCCGATGTTTGTGGTGATCGCTTTCATTGAGGAGTATGGAAAATTGGGTCCCTGATCGGTTGACTAACTTTTTACATTTACAAAATCGTTTTAATTTCATGTCATCCAATTACTACTTGTAGACATTTGCAAACAATCTTTTTGTGGGGGTGGAGAAAACCATAGACGGTAATTCCCATTTAGGTAAAAAAAAATGCTAAGTTCGACATGTTTTTTGTGTTCCTTGCTCTTGTTCAAAGTCGCGAGGTCATAAAAATTTTTCCTTTTCCATAATAAATCACATTTTGATGACAGCCAAATGCCTTTTGTGATTCAGTTGAGCACTGAATAGGAACAGGTTTTCACCGCAGAGTTTGGCTCTGTGTCGAACCTTTATTTGTATGACCCATAACATTGTTTCATTTCCTTGTGACTATTACCCGACTCTTTTCAATACTTTTTGACAATTGTGTGATAGCTGAAATTGGGTTTAAATGTATAATTGTTCAAGATAATATGATATGTGACCTCAAATATTTGACCGATTAATGTTCACTATATCTTGTTGATAATAAAAATTTTCACCTTGTGGTGAATGAACTGTCAGCTTCTATATTGTGGCATACCTATCAAAAAATTGTATGAAGTAACTTCACCTGTTATTCACATAGTTTTTAAACAGGATTATTTTGACTTAGTCATCTTTTCTAAGCGAGCAACACAGCAACAGATCTTAAGAGGGACAAACACATATTGGAGAAAATCTGTGATAGGGGCAGATGCAACATTTTCCAAGGAAGGGTTGTGGATTGCATTGCCTTCACTAATTTACAATTTTTTCAATGTTTGCTTTTTCCAGATATGGAAAGGTCCATGGCCCGATCGCTATAGCCTCGTCCCCCGAATTGCCCCCATATTTTCCAGGAAGTGGTCAACTGTTTGGTATCAGAAAAAGCTACTATTTTTCTCATTTTGAAGGGTTTGTCTTGTAAACTTCACAAAATGAAAATTACCGGGGGGCGGGGGGGGGTGGGATTGTCATATCAATCCTACAGGGAAAATGCTTGTGTCTTGAGGTGCAAAAACCTCATTTGGTTTCTCTTCCACTTATTCACATACCCAAGCCTGGATTAACCTCTCGGGCTCGGCGGGTGCGGGTGGGGGGACCTCTGATAATAAAAAAAGGCTGATTTTTGTATCATTTTTGTTCAAAGCACCCAGGGTCCTTACGCTTCCTCTGCACCCCAGCTGGGACGCTGGCAATCTTTCCTGCTAAAACACTACCTTCTATATTTACATTAACCTTTAAAAAGGGCTATGGCCCGCTCCAACTAAGCTCTTCCCCAGAACCCAGATTTTACCAGGAAAAGTGGGTCAAAATTTTTGGAATCAGAAGAATTCCACTATTTTTCACATTTATACCCGTGTGAAACCTTAGGGCTAAAGGATGTTTGGTTTTGGATGTTATGAGCAAAAATGTGCCCCATTTTTGGTCGACCATATTAATTTTACGCATATCTCTATGGGTATTCCAAGATACCGTTTTTAGCCTCGCATAAAACGGGTTTTAGAAATATCGCCGCAGAAACTTTACAGATTGGGTTTTGGGTGAGGGCCATTCTATGACGATGAAAAGTTTATACTTAAGTTGGGTCATCCCCTTTAAAACTAAAACTGATCAACTATAGTCCCTATGTGAATAAAAACATGAATTTTCATCAATCAAATTTAACAGAACGAAACAAACAGGAAAAATAAATAACCGGCCACCAACATTCGCAGCTGGAGTTTCAAGTCCCTTGCCTATTCACCACTCTCCTGTACCCTTTGTGATAAAACAATTTTTCAATGCCTTTATCAACAAAAGGGAGAGAATTTGTGTACAACCCAGCTACTGTTCCAGAAGAGGATTCACCCAATTAACCTATCATCATGATTTACAATATGCTCCATCCTCCAAGGACCAAGTTCCTGGTGTTGCACACTTGTACATGCCTTGACATGAACTGACCTTGTGTGCTTCTGTGCAGCATATATCATACCCCAAAACCAGGGGGTGTATTTTCCTAATACACTGATGAATGTTTGTTACTGCACTGTGGGCCATGGGAGTTTGAAGACCAACTCTACTCATAGTGTATAGGCACAAAGGCATGAGGATTTCGTGTTTGTCACCTCTATTCCACAATTATTATTCCATAAAACACATGCAACGGAAGTCAGTGGATTTTATATTAAGCCCAAGGTAGTGTTGTAAGCAAAGTGTTTGATTTCTTGAGAGTCCAAAATGCAGTAACAAGACTAATACACAAAATTCCTAGAAATGGTTAAAGGCTGACTCGGAAATTTCCCGATGAGGGCGCACCATTTTTCAACACATCACATGTTTTTGCTATACATAATGCTTAACGTGTAAATAATTCAATGTGAAATAGCTCAAATCGAAGTCCGTCCTATAAAAATCACAACTTTGTTTAAATTCCAGATTCCGACTTATGTCACTCTTATACTGTGGCCTAAATTTTACTGTATGAAAACGAAAAATCCTTTTTTATCATCTTAACTTTGGAATTAGCTTTTAGGTGACTATATAACTCCAAACCAAACACCCTTTGGCTCAAGATCTCACATGGGGTAAATGAGAAAAATAGTGGCTTTCTCCTCTGATATCAAATGGTTGACCACTTCTGTGAAATCTGGGGCCTTTCTGGGGACGAGACTATTAGCGATCAGGCCATGGACCGTTTAAGGGCCGAAGAGACACACAGATCACTTGGTCCACTGTAGTCTGTTTGTTGTTTGAATGATGTCCTGTTGGTTGTGAAAAAGGGTTTAACATTCGCCAGTAATAATCCGCATGGGGCCTACTTCGATGGTTTAAACCAAACTTGAGTCCAAGGTGCAACCTTGGATCCCGCACTTGCTGATGAGGTCCAAAGTTCACATACCAAGGTCAAAGGTCATGTGAGGTCAGTTGTAAGATAGGCTGAAATGTAAAATTTACTAATTGAAAAGTTTGGAAGTTCAATTGGAACCAAACTGAGTTATAGGTGCCACATTGGACCCCTCATTTTTTGATGCAGTCAAAGGTCACAAGCCAAGGTCAAAATGCAGTATGAGACCTATCATTACCAAACTCGATGGCAGGAGCGACCTGCGGTCCGAGGAGAAACCGATTTAGTTTTTAAATTTGTTTTTTTTTTTTTTGTTTCAGTACCCCAACCACAGACTTACACACAAAATAAACATTTTCACATATCTTACTTTCACGCTTTCTCAGTAGTGTGTGAAAAAGCGCAAAAATTTATGTAGTGTGAATATGTTCCTCGTAACATGATGGGGAAGCTTCACTTCACTGGTTATTGAAAGAAATATTATTATTGAAAACCAATCAGAGCTTGACACCAACACGAGATGTAAAAACCGTCGCTAAAATAGTCAATTATTTTGCGTGGGATTGATGGGGGGTGGGGAAGGGAGGCAGTGCGGGGTGCGTGGGGATGTAGAGTAGGGAAGGAAGATGGTGGTTGAGAGGTGGGCGGTGTATGTGTTGTGGGGGGGATGGTTGGGAAAGAGAGGCTGTTTGGTTGGAGAAAGATTGGGTCATAGGGGTTGGGGGAGTGTGAGGGGGGGCGTTTTGGGGGCTTGATGAGAAATGTAGTATGTGGGGTGTGAGTGAATACTTTGGTTAGTTGTTAAAGGGCGGAAGGGAGGAGGAACGGGTCGAGCATGGGTCGTGGAGGTGGGGTTATTTTTTTGGAGGGGTTGTGATGGTTTGGGAGGTGGTGATGGGGGGCTTGTGGTAGGAGGTAGCGGGATGTGTGAGTAATGTGAATGGGTTTTGGGGCGGGGCGGGGTTGGTTGTATAGGTGGGGGGATGGGGAATTTTGGGTGTAGTGGGATGAGTGTCTGTTGGAGTGGTTTTGGTAGGGGAAAACGGGAATTGGAGGTGTGCATTTGTGAGTGTAGGATAGTTGTTTGGAGAGAGTACGGGGGGTGAGGTTTGTTTATCTTTGCGGTGTTTGCGGATGTGTAGGGTTGCGAATATTTGGCATAGGGGCAGGGTGAGGGGGAATAGAGGGGAGGTGTGATTGTGAGCTTCGTGGTTTTTGGGGGGGGGTTGGTTGGAATGCAAGGTTTTGGGGGGAGTGGGGAAATTGGTGGGGTGGTGAGTCGATAGATTTTAATAGGACGGGGTGTAAAATGGTAATGGAGAAGGTGGCGGGGGGGGGGGGGGGAGGGTGATATCACAGTGGGAAATGGTGGAGTCAGTGGGGATTGGTAAGAGGTAGGGGGGGGATGAAGGGGGGAGGTGTGGGGGGTAGGTTTGGTATATGGGAAAATGATACGTCGCTAAATTAGTCCAAATTGTTTTGCACAATATTAACTTTTTTGCACTTGAGCGTGTCACCAGAAAGGCGTAAATCAATGCCTTGACACTCACCCATTTTTCCGGTATTTGATTTCTTAAGTGGTGGCTCTTTGCTGTGAAGGCAAGGTGGAGCAACAAACCGTTCCGTTATTTCATATGCCATGTTTGCCAGTCTATACATTGACAATTGTTTCCATTTTGGAGGACATTTACTGAAAGTTACGGTATACCATAAATTGTGTCTAGTCCCCCTCATTGTCAATACCAGACACAAACAGATTGAGCTAATTGGGGGATCAAATTGTTCCAAATTTGTAAGACCTGTGTTGTACCCTTGTAGTTCTCTTAGGCACGTTGATCTGCTGGAAACCCAGAGGGTGTATTGAGTCAATCCCACAATGCCTAGTTTTGGGAATTTTCCCCTCACTCGTCCTGTGATCCCACCAAATCCTATTCTTAAAACCTAAAAACCCTGACTTTTAGGCTCATTTTAGCCCACAAAGCTTAGTACATTTGATACTGATTTTGCATGATCATGAAATGTCTTGTAATTTCTTGAACTTCTAGGATACTTTTTACCCTAAGTACTGATATGTGTTTAGTAACAGTACAGTATAGGCAATTGCCATGCATTCTGGGAGTGATTCAAAACATCCTCTGCTGGAAACCCTAGCCGATGAGGTGAAGCAATTTATTTTAAAAAGTTCTACAGCTTGATTGACCATATTTGATGTTTTGGAATTACAAACAACAAAAAAATGATGTAGGCCTATGCTGTAAAATCACCCATTTTGGACAAAAAAATGGATTGATATTGAACTTTAAAAATTGATTGAAGTGGCAGAAAAAATACCTTTTTTCCCTCCAGATTTTGGTGATTTGTAGAGTCAATTCCGCAGAAACAACTACCAAAATGGACCAATTTTACCGCATAGGTCTGTCCGCCATACCCCATATGCAGGTTTTCTTTTTTGTTGTCAGCTTTTGTCATCAGTGGCTTGTCAGCCATCTCCACAAACAAGTTGCCCAGATTCCTGTCAAATTTTGATAATTCTAGAATTGAAGAAGTTGTTGCTTTCTGAGACGGAGTGCTTCTGAGACGGACATGTGTTTCCTAAAAAAAATCTCACAAATTAAACTTTGATTCAAAAATAGAGCCCTGTGGGATATTAAAGAATCATTGTAAGATTAATCTATCCTTAACAGTAGTTAAAAATGAAAGCAATTATTATGTGTTCCTTTTTTATTTACATGCCTATCCTTCAGTTTGAAATAGTACTAACCTTAAGCCAAGTAACATTCTTGATTGTCATCTCCACCTGATTAACCATGACACATTCCCTTCAATTGGCTATAGGGAAATTTGCAATGCTTCTCTGGCTACGTCCCGCTACAAAAATGACACTGCTTATTTTGCCATAATCCGGCTTGATTAAATTTGAATTCTCCCTATTTACCACTTCTACTTCTCAGAGTGCGTGGCACATGAAAGGATCGCCCAAATGATGTGTCGTCTGCTCAGAGCTATTTGTATGAATATAAGCAGCCGCTGGCTATCAGTCCTTCCCTCGCACCACTGGCTAAAACATCCCTTGATAGTATCTATTATAAAATTGGCCCTCGGCGCCGATTGATAATTAGGTGTTTTTGATCGCAAGATAGTACATTATTTCTACCAGTAAATACAACTGAGAGATTGGTTTGAGGATTTAAATCATCATGCAATGGAGTTCTGTTACATGCAGAATGTATTCTATGGGACCCGAGTTTGCGATGTTTAGGATTGAGAAAATTAATTCTCAAGGTGGTATTTGGGATTATAAACAGCCAGATTACATTTGAAATTCTACTTTATTTTGTTTGTCCTTTAGGGGTATTTTCCGCAGTGAATTCTGTATAAGTATCCCAACTCGATGATGAGAGCAGATTTGTGCCCCTGCATTTTGAATTAATAACATAAAAAATACAGAAAGCTTGGTTTGTTAGGCTTTTACAGTACGCTTGAGGCCATCTAACTTGTGCTTATGTGCACACCAGAGGGCGTATTGAGTCCTCCGACAATTCACCGGTTGAGGGAAATTTCACTTCAATAGGGTAGTGATCCCCAAAAATCCTAGTCTTAACACATTCAAACCCTGAACTTTTCACTCATTTTAGGCCACAGGTGGCTATTAACTTTTGGGGATTTTTTTTTGCATTATCATTACTTGTATTGTTGTTCTTGAATTTTTTAAAACATTTTATCCTAAGTACTGACATGTGTTTAGTACAGTAACAGTATATGCATATTGCAATTCAATATGGGATTGATTTCAAAACACCCGCTGACAAACTATATTACGCAATTTGGACCAATTTTTGGATTTATGGAAACCTCAAACCTGCCATGTAAATAACTCCCCAAAGTGTGATGTACTTGACTTTTTTTGGGTAACAAGTCAGATTTCCAAGGGGCCAAAATTGGAAGACCTATTTTGGTGTCATGCATCTTGTTTGTAGAACATGCAACAGAGATTACTTTGGTAGTAGATGTGTGTTACTGCTGTGTTTTTGTGAGTCTGTCCTTCGGGGTGTGTGTGTGTGTGTGCGTGCGTGCGTATGTTAAAAATTTTTAACCCTGCACTTACTAGGTTGGGACTTGCATCCCAAATTCTACAATCTGGAATAAAAGGTTGGAACACTTTTGAATGATTTTTTGGAGAACTGTTTACCCTGTTATCCCATCCGTGTTGATTGGGGGGGGGATGGTATGTGAGTGAATGGCAAGTGAAGGGGAATTTGGAGCTTTCAATTAAATCATACCAGGGACTTGTAGATTTTTAAGTCTTGCCTGGTTCGAATAACTTAGGCACATGTGGTGAGTGTTCCCACTGGCATATAGTCCAGACCTTGCGTTTTTAAGGGGACCACAGGGGTGAAAGGACCTCTAAGATCGTGGAAAGTAGGCTGATTTTGCCTGTTTTGGCATTAACCCCGGGGAGTGGGGGCACCTGAAACCTCCCCCAAGATACTCCACTGGTTCAAACTATTTTTAATGTCATCTGCAAGAATTGCAGAGACACATAGGGAGTACTCTTTCGTATGTCTGGTACTGTGGTCTGTGTAATCTGTGTGGGTGGGTCTGGGTCAAAATGTTACCCTTAAAGGTGCAACGAGAATTTTGAGGCACCCAGAGATTGTGGTCATAATAGTAATTTCATATAGATTTCTACTCTCAATTGATCTTACCTTGTAATTTGGCAACAGACATATCTTAAGAAAAAAAAAGTGATTGGATTTGCTTGTAATTTCAATATAAAACATAGGTCTGAATTTTGTATTTGCTCCTATGCGAAATTAGAAATTTCACAATTTTTGTGCCAAAGAAACATTTCTCAATCTTAATCCTTTCAGATGGGGATATTTTTATAGAAAGCTTTTCATCAGGGCAAAAATCAGTACTTTCGATTTTTTAGGGACACCTGATATTCGAAATTTCTCGTTGCACCTTTAATATATTGCATGCCGTATGAGTTCCGTAAGGGCTACGATGATGTAACTTGGTGGAAAGGAGGGGGAGGGTGGGGTGACATGTTGGTGACTTCATGTGACCTTTGACCCCTTCACAAACCGCGGCGGCAGATGACACTTGCGGTCTGGGGACCGCGATGTATTTTTTAATAGATTGAATTATTGTGAATTTATTGAATGTAGTGCATGGATCATGAATGAAAGTTTTCAAGGAAGTGAAATTGTAGCTACAGTTTTTGTATTAAAGGCTGACACAGAGCTTTCCCGATGAGGGCACACTCAATTTTCAAGCAAATACATAATGCTTGTCCATATACTAATCATTGTGTGAAATAACTAAGCTCAATTAAATCAAAGTCCTTCATATAGAAAATCACAACTTTATTATAAAATTCTGGATCCGGAATTGTTGTTATACATGGTATCCTATGGCCCTGTTATACTGTACATAAATATTTATTGCATAAAAACAGAAAATCTGATTCATATCTAACTTTAAAATTAAGCATTTTAGGTGACTATCTAGACTTCTAGATGACTATTTTAATTACTACACACAAAAAAAAAATATTTCAAATTTTCCGAGGGCGGTCAGCCTTTAATAAGAGTTATGATTTTAAATTTGAAGTCCTGGGCTGTTCCATTGAAAATACATATTACCTCTGTAGAATACTTAACTAAATCTTCCATTAGATTAGGGGTATTTTAAGGGGTTTGATGTGTGATCTGTTTACTCGCAAGCTGTTTTGAGCTTTGAGCATTCAATTTAGCATCCGCTCTCAGTGGCAAAAGAAAGACTTTGCATTTTGAGGTTCGAAAGTTCCACGTGAAGATACTGTGGATCTCCGTGCGTTTTGTTTGCGTTTATTCATGTAAAGACTTAAAACAAAAACAAATCACGTCAATCGCTAGTCCTCTACGCCCGCTTTCAGGCACGCGTCCTCTGCGCACGCGTTCACTGGTTTGCTGCATACCAAATGTGCCGCGAACTTTTCTTGCAGCCCAACGAGGCACCCAAATTGTTTTGGCTGTAGCTCAAAAACAAAGTTGGTGACCCCCATTTTTTATTTCAGATTCTTAATCAGCACCGTTGTAAATACCATATATGTGAATTCTGGAAAATTTTATCGAGTAGTTCACTAACACGTCAAACCCCTTAAATGAAGTAATATGTGTATTATTAAATAGCCTAAGATCGTAACCAATTATGAATTTTGCTCCCTTTGACGGGACGACTTAGGAATTTTTCCCACTCTGGATTGACTGCCTTGGCATGCCACTGACTATTTTCCAAATGTGTCTTTAAAGTCTTTATGACAATGCCTCTGATTAGCTAATTGCATCATATAACACTGAAAATAACCATTGAAATCAGACGATAGTTTCCAGGGAGTTCATTAGTTTTCCATGGGAGGGTGCACTTTCAAATGTAGCTACCCTTTTTTTTGGTATGTAAGTTTATAAAGTGCTTTACACTTGCATGAAATTGGAGACACTCATCATTTTGAAAATGCACATTATGAGCTTTGAACAAACTTGTGACCCTGTGTCCCACATAACAAAACTATTTCACAGCTACAAGCATATGTGATGCGATTCAAAGATACATCAATTGGCACAATCGCTGGGATTCTAATTTAGATATAAGTTCACTAAAATGGTTCTCTTTGTTTATGGGGCATTGCTGGTGAAATTAAGCCACACCCCCTCATTTCTACCTAATTGTCTTAACACATCAAAGTGAAGGCCCAAATCACCTAGGCCACATCAAAGAAAAGTATAGTCAAGACGAAATTAGGTTGGGTCAACTTCTTTTGGCCGGACCGTCCGATTTTGAGAAAAGTACAACAACACAAGATGGTATAAGTATACAATTCCTCTTCTTAAACCAGTCTTGTTTCTCTAGGGTCCATGGTTTTATCATAGTTACCACTAAATATCTTCCAATTAGCATTAGTGTTATTATTATTAGGTTATAGTATTTGTTCTTTTGACCTACATCTTGTCCTAGGCCGCCCACTGAGATATTGTGACCAGCTGGCCTGTAGTGTCCACCCAGGGGCATGCCGAGAAATCTTGTTGGATTTCTCTTCAACTGGCCAGGTGATGGTTGATGATCATTTGGTTCTTCCCTTCCAATTTGAGGGTCAATTCTAAAAGCATCTGCTAAATGCCAGAAACATTCAGGTCACTTCAAAAGATGATTGTGGTTTCTTGACCCGTTCCTTTTGAAGCATTGAGTGTCGGGGTGCTCCTGCACTATCGTCTTCGCCCCGATTGTGACCGACCGACTTTTCTCATCTCCCTTTTGGAGGTTCAGGATTGTAGGCCTAGATAGTCTTGTGGAAGTCTTTCGTCGCGCAAGATTGGAATGGTGATAAGTAACGGAAGGAATGGCTTTACTCTAATTACGCTGCATTTTACTTTCAAAGATGCTTAAAAGTTAGGCACATTTGGCTTTTGTGTACTAGATGTGTTAACTTTTTGTTTTATTCTCTTTGTAATTGTTTGGACTATTGTAAAATCAATAAGCATTCGAACATAGTACCACATTTTTATTTGACATTCTTCCATAATATTTCAATGAACTAGAACACCTCTTAATATGGTTTTGCTGGAAATAGCCACAATCATGTCTTGAAATAACAATATTTCTAATTAAAATGGGGAATCCCTGTTTAATTAATTAGCCCAGCCATACATGGGAGATGATTTTCATCAAACTTTTTTTTTTAATTTTGTTTTTATTCCTTGAAAAGTGAAAAAGGTGAGCTTTTTGATTTTGAGGTATAATCCTTTGTTCAAGAGCAAAATCAAAATCAGAGACAACTTTTGTATTATATTTCTTCAGATAACTGCTCATTGTTGCTTTGTAAAGATTAATGATACCAATTTCATTGGCTAGACTGTACCTAGGTCTACAATGAATCCTAAAGAAAACGAATCATCATGAAAACTTGAATTTAAATTTAAGGAGACACATAGTTCTTTAAGATGGGTCTGTTCTTTGCTTTTAATTATTACCATGGCAAATTTTGTGAAAAACAACTTGTGGACATTGTTTGATTTCACTTATCTTTCCCAGGGTCAGACTGGGTACTTGCAAGGGAAAATTCCCCAATGGACTGGAAGGTTTTTGAGTCTCAAAATGGGCTGGATATATAGATAAAGAGGTGTTTTCACTCAATATTTCAAATGTCTTTAAATTGCCTGGGCTGGTAAAATCCCCATTGGACACTGATCTCTTCACCAGAGTGGCCGATTCAGATAGCTGTTAAAAGTGAGACCTTCTGAAATTCAGGTCTTGTACTAGACATGTTTTTAACAACTTAGGCATAGATGAGAAATTTTAGATTAAATCTGCAAGTCTTAGTTAGATAAACAGCTATGAAACCCTTCCCATAATCAGGCGCGGATCCAGGGAGGGGGCGTGCGCCTCCCGGTAATCCTGCAAATTCTTGCAAAATCAGCCCATTTTGAGCTATTTTGGACCAGTTACAGCCTTTCAGCCCCGGTAATTTTGACGTTTTTCAATCCTGGATCCGCCCCTGATAATGCACCAGTTTTGTCTTTCATTTTCTAAAATAACAGGTAATCACATTGTAAAATATGACTAAATCTGTACACAAAAGTGGCAAACCAGCCCATGGATTGTGTGCAATAATTTGCTAATGTGGTTGATATTCAATATCTTTCCATTTTAAAGCAATATTAGCACATTTTTTTGAAGAGTGCCCCCAATTTTTCAAAAATTTGAGATTTTTACACGGTTGCATTGGTAACTGGCTAGTAAACTATACCTGTGAATGGTTAAGCTCTACAATGTCTATGTGTCGCAACGAAGGAATTTTGTAATTAGAATAATTAATATCGGGATCCCGATAATAATTCAATGGCTGCTGGAAACGGCCTTCCAATATGAAATAGCTGGGAAATAGCGCCATGTACGTATCTACGCTCATCTATTAGTTGTTTTATTGGTTCAGGCAAGTCAAGTTAGAGATCATTTTCTTGAGGTGGCACTATTTTCTCATGGACGGACATAAATTTAGCATTTCCAGCTCTGCCGTTAAGTAAAATCTAGGATCCCAATTCTAATTACAAAAATCGCTCATTTTATGATAAATATTTTTTAGCATTCTCGTTCGCAGGTGTAGTTTTCTAGACAATTACCAACATAGCTGTGCAAAAATATCAAATTTTGAAAATTGGGGGCGCTCTTCAAAAAATGTGCTAATATTGCTTTAAGTTTTTTCATCATATTATTTAAGCAGTCGAGCGCTAAGGATATAAACTGGGCCTATTTGAATATTAAGGATCTCATACACAAATAATCATTAACATTTCTTAGCACTCGATTACACAGCACACAGGATACGTTATTTTGTTTTTCACGTATCTGGAGGTTCCATATACGGTGGCAGCTCCCAGGTCTGATGGTGCTGTGCATAATGGGAAGAGTTCCTGAGCGGCTGTTGGTTGGATGGTTGTTCATTATATTCCTAGCAGATTGCACTAGAACAGTATATGCATAACATATGAGTCAATTTAGTTTGCTTTGATCAACATTGGGACCTTGTAACAAATTATTCATCTCATGAGTGTTGCATTTGTGGTCCAAGCTTCAAAATGCAACAGAGCAGTACTCAACTCAAATGATTATAAGGTTGTGCTGACAATATTTTTCTCATTTTCAGCATTTTTTATATGAATTACCCTTTTTCATTGCTACTTTGTTATATATATTAGTCACTTTTTTCGAAATTTTCTAAGATCTTTTGAAAAGTTAGGCCAATTTCCTAAATTTAGAGACAAAATTTCCCAAATTTGATAAAAATGGTTTAAATTTTTAGGAAAAAGTGACAATTTTGTGCAAGTTAAAGTTGGCCCCAAATCTGCACCTGCAGTGTAGCTATGGGTCCCATTTTTTGGGAAAAAATTGGTATAGATAAGGGTCCTACTTCCTGACTGTCAGGAGTACATCCCTCCCAAAATCTAACTTGAGACCATCAGTCAACATTCAAAGGCAGACTGGTGGGAACAAAATCACAAGTTTGACCTTCCTTGACAAATTTCTTATGGGAAGCACCAAAAGCTACTAAAATTCATGTATTGCCCCTTAACACTTGTAATATAAAGTGTCTCTTTAATTACTGCAAGTAAGATGTCAATATTATTAACTCTGTCTGTGGCCAAAAGCTAAGCATTTGTACTCGTTTGAGACCATTTTTCATGCTGATTCCTTATATGGTAAAAAAAATACCATATTCTCATTTTTGTTCACAAAATGTCAGAAAATGAATTGCCTTTAATCCACTGTTCCATTCAAACATCTAAAACTGTAAAGACTATGCAGGTTGACTTTAGAATAAGATGACAGTTTCTCTCTCTCACACACACACATCTCATTCTTTGGCATCTGATAGAATAGACTTGCCTTTAGTCTAAAGATGCCTTTGTGATGTCACTGTACTCTGTGCTAATCTGCCTGCAGCAATGTGATGCCCAATCGCTATTCACCGCCAGCTTGACACCGACCTGCATTTAACTTGTTCTGTTTATAGCGTTGTTGTGTTCTATACGTCCCTCGCGAAAGTTGTGAAAAAGTAGGTCTTGGATGTTACCCCATTTTTGTGCTCTTGTCGTCATCTCTTCTTCTTTTCACCCTCTGTGAACCTCGAGATCTAATCCCGCCCCTAAACCTCCCAAAAAGAAAGCCCTCATGGCTCAGATGACCGTATCTATAAACATCGCTGGTAGATTCACAAGATGTGAAAGTATTTTTGTAAATTTGTCTGACATAGATTGGGATACCTCATTTGTGATGGTACCCCTGATACCATTCACTTTTGTCCCTTTGCATTGGAGAGATGAATATTTTAAAATAAGTTGCACTTTTTAGGATTAGCCCCCTTATGTCTTACTGGCTTTTCAGTTAATAGGGTGGTAGACATGGTATAGTTTTTGTAAACTTTGCACTTTGGAATCACTTTGGTAACTAAGTTGAGAAAGTACTTAAATAAGCAGTTTCTTACTGTATTTCAAAAACATAAGGGCCGGTATTCACAAAGAAGTTAGTCCATGGACTAACTCTTAGTCCAGGACTAAGTCCTACAAGGAAGGACTAACTTTAGTCTAGGACTAAGTATGGGGATAAAAAAGTCCTTCCTTGTATGACTTAGTCCATGGACTAACTCTTAGTCCAGAACTAACTTCTCTGTGAATACCGGCCAAGTTTTTTATTAAAGGCACTATCAGTGATTTGCTAAATCAGAAAATCGAAAAAATCATCAAAAATCAAATTTTTGCATGTCTGTATCAGGTATAGGTATCCTAACATACACTACAAATGATAGGACCAGAAGCAACTATAATAAGGACAAAATCGGATATTTTGGTCATTACTGTCCGTTCGGACACTTACAACACGTAATTGAATGGAGATTTGTATCTTTGAACACTGCCGTTTTGTTCCTTTTCTGTCAATTCTTCAGTTGGAAAAAGTAACTTATGAGAATTCTACTTATCCTTTTAAGCTATTCCTGCAAATTTCAAATATTTTCACTCTTTCGGACAAATCACTGATAGTGTCTCTAAAAGATTTTTAACAATCCTGAAACATCTAGAGATTGTTTGATCAGAATTTGAATTTACACAAAGAAATCTGTAAGTGCCAGTAGTTCACATTATGGCTCACGGTACCCAATATTCTTGGGGAAAAAAATGTTGAAACAGTTTGAAAATTTTGGAAAGCTGTTCCTTCATGCCCTCATCTAATTTTGACTGAGGCCTGGAATAAAAAAACCTATGGAATTGGCAGTGATTCAGCAGATTGGTGACACCCCTGGGTGCTGCCGTTGGAAAGCATTTTATTTTTCAAAACAAAAAATTGAACAGTTAGAGTATACACCTTTCAGCTTCTTTGAGCTCTTGATGTAACACATACGCAGTGATGTTGTGGAGGGTATACGATCGTATACATCATATACGTAAAAATCATAGCCTGTTTTTAAGTATACGTGCATATATGCAAAAATAGTAATAAGGCTATATGCGTGTATATGTGAAAAATAGTAAATAGGCTATACGCACATAGAATGTATGTAAATCACCTCTAATCGCTTTGTCTTCGCAGACTTTGGCTTGGTGTTTTGAACTTTCGGTGTAAAGGATTATACCCAATTTTTTTTACCACTACATCACTGAACACATGTACTGAAAGTCAGTTACTGATGAAATTCTCTGCGTCCTGTGCACAGAATGAAGTTGCGAGCTAGAGACTTTGCTATGCCATGTTCATACGTCATTGGACTTAGCATCGGGGGTTGCTGTGCAGGCGCGGATCTAGGGAGGGGGAGGAGGGGCGCGCGCCTCCCGGTAATTCTGCAAAATCAGCCCATTTTGGACAAGTTTAGCCTTTCAGCCCCCCCCCCCCCCCGGTAATTTTGACGTTTTTCAAATCCTGGATCGCCTCTGCTGTGTGCCCACTGCATTATGAGGCCATTGTTATGTCCCTGTGCTATCAAAACTCTGCAATATTCCCAACCGTAGACGCTCCAAACAGAGTCTGATGAACGAACGTGGAAATTGATTACGGGAATCGGCAGACTGTCACAGTCTGAGGCCTGACTGAGGTATTATCATCAGAAGTCTTGCCAATCCCCCCAATGTTGATTGTTTGGAGTTGGGAAGAGTAAGTTGAAGGGCAAGGTTGGTTTTCAGTCGAGTCATAACAGGGGCTTGTACACTGTTACAATGACCATAAAAAAAAACATTGTTTTAAGTGGCAGCTGGGACTCACAATGTGCAGATCACCATAAAAAAAATGTTGTTTTAACTGTTGCGAGTCCCAGCTGCCTGTAAAGGTACATTTTGTGATTCTAGCACATTCTTTTTCATTCATAGTTCACTAGATATCCTTGAGAAAAGCTTTTTCACAATTATTTTCTTGCGTTTTTGTGTTTTGAGCAATTGCTTGTTTCCCACGTTCCCATAAGCCACTGTGCTGTAATTTCTGTCCGTTTACGAACAGAAAGACCAGGCCCGTAACCAGGACTTCTGTAGGGGAGGTGCGCTATTTTTTTTCAAAGGAATTTTCCCCAAATTTCCCACACCCCCACCAAAGGGGGAGGGGCAAATTTGACAAAAGTGGACCTTTTTTACTTAAATTTTAACCTTATTATAATAGCATAAACCCCTAATTTTTGGCTCGCTCTTCTCACAAAATCTATTTTGGCGGCCTTTTTTCAGTTATTTTTAGGGGTTTGGGGGCTTTCAGGAATTTTGGGGCATCCTGGTAACCAGTACTACCTGTCCCAGGGCCGAGTTGTCGGCGGCTAAACCGTCACCCCTATCAGATTTCTGATGAGGAGGGTAGCTGGTTACCCTGGTAGAATGAAAAAGAAGATCTACCTACAAGGGCGTCAGCTCTGGAGAGCTAATGGCGGCCATCCAGCACATGCTGCCTTGCATGGTGGGCGTGGTTACCCAAAGGCTAGGCCCACCGCCGAAAACTGTGGATTGACGTCAGGAAGGGCATCCGGTTTTTTTTTTTTTTTTTTTTTTTACGAACAGAAAGACCAGGCCCGTAACCAGGACTTCTGTAGGGGAGGTGCGCTATTTTTTTTCAAAGGAATTTTCCCCAAATTTCCCACCCCCCCACCAAAGGGGGAGGGGCAAATTTGACAAAAGTGGACCTTTTTTACTTAAATTTTAACCTTATTATAATAGCATAAACCCCTAATTTTTGGCTCGCTCTTCTCACAAAATCTATTTTGGCGGCCTTTTTTCAGTTATTTTTAGGGGTTTGGGGGCTTTCAGGAATTTGGGGGCATCTGACTCCCACCCTCACTGGTTACAGGCCTGGATATGATTCAATTTGTATGTAAGATTAGGTACACACGAATAACTAACTGTTCAGATGATATAAACTATTTTGAGGCAAATCGGGGGAACGAGGTTGTGGACCAGGAAATGCCCCATAAGGCGCTTGAAAGTCGATTCTGCGTTTATCGTTACCCGCCCGCATCGCTTTTTGGAGACCAGAAATACCCACGTCCAAATTTCAAGATTGCCAAAAAAATTAATTATTTTCAAAATATTGTTGTTTTCACCAGGTTTAGCAATTGGAAACATACATTTTTGTTTGTAAAACATATTTTTGAAAACTTTGAAACAAAACCAGGCTTTTTTATGTGGCCCTACCTTAAACAACACACATTTTAGGTTAATAATGAAATCTGATGAAAAAATCACTTTTTTTTTTTTTTTTTTTTTGGATTGACGTCAGGAAGGGCATCCGGTCAATTATCTTTTGCTCCAATAAATCCTCACACAGCAGTATTGCTGAGTGAGGTGTATCCGGCCACCCTCGTTAACGGGGACAAAACCGGATTTAAAACATTGGTATAACTAACTAACTAACTGACTCCCACCCTCACTGGTTACAGGCCTGGATATGATTCAATTTGTATGTAAGATTAGGTACACACGAATAACTAACTGTTCAGATGATATAAACTATTTTGAGGCAAATCGGGGGAACGAGGTTGTGGACCAGGAAATGCCCCATAAGGCGCTTGAAAGTCGATTCTGCGTTTATCGTTACCCGCCCGCATCGCTTTTTGGAGACCAGAAATACCCACGTCCAAATTTCAAGATTGCCAAAAAAATTAATTATTTTCAAAATATTGTTGTTTTCACCAGGTTTAGCAATTGGAAACATACATTTTTGTTTGTAAAACATATTTTTGAAAACTTTGAAACAAAACCAGGCTTTTTTATGTGGCCCTACCTTAAACAACACACATTTTAGGTTAATAATGAAATCTGATGAAAAAATCACCTCATCAACCAGGGGAAAAAAGTAACAATAAACTCGGAATTGACTTTCATGGGCCTAAAACAATTTTTTCCGGTCATTTTTAACAGCGTAGGTTCTTAACTCTAGCCTGGGTGAGCAAATTAGGAGATGGTAGTGATTGTTCCAGCTACTTTTTTCCTAGAGTGTAGTTTAACTGTAAGTAGGCCCCATATGCAGGATTTGGTTTTTAAAGGAAGGGGTACTGATTCTGGAAGAAACCGTTTGTCATTGCATGCCTGCTTAATGTCATGCTTGCTCAACACAGGGGGTGACTGAGTGTGATGTTACTCCTTAAAAATACTTGAAATGTTATTTTTTGGGCAAGATGTATAATTTTGAGTGAGTTGTAATTTTATTAAAACACTGAGTAATGAATGAATCATATGCAAAAGGTTTTTAACAAAATAGACTTTAGATTTGGAAGTATTATTGTTTTTGGAATGGCTACACACCCCACCCCATTTACGTGTCGTCTTGGCACACAGCGCCAGCCATTGTTGAATCTTGGCAAACCTTGGCAAACCTTGGCAAATCTTCACTGCGCTAGGGAGGTATCAACCACATCATAATCGGCTGAGCGTGGAAACTCCACGTACACACAGTGTCAGATAGCGTTGATTTGGATTTTTTGTACATTGCGGTACACTGGATATTGCGCAACATACTTGGCCTATCGTAACGATTTACGCACCAAAATATTCCTAACTAAATTGTCTAGTTAGCTGACTAGTTTATAATATAGGTTTATTTTTGAAAAAAGACGAAAAAACGTGAAAAATACGATACATACAAAAGCATTTTTTCTTACCTTATCAGCTGGCTCAATTATCGATTGCCGCTGTCAAGTCATGCCACACTCCAGGCACTCATAAACTAGTGAGCTAAGGGGTGTTTTTTTGTGAGGAACCTGTTTCTAACATCAGATCGACCACCTGATTCGTCGATTTTGCGATATCCAGGGTACCGCGAAACCGTTTTTTTTCATTCCTTGTTCAAGCCTTTAACACAACCTTTGGCTGCTGGGGAGTCCCATGACGTAGCGCATGTCTAAGAATAGCCGGCCAATTAGCGATGCGGATACGGAATAGGTGGCGCTGTGACCGAGCAGTACAGACACAATGGGAGCGTAAATGGTGTGACCCCTCCACGTATGGCCTGATAAGAACTACAGATTCTGAGTGAACACTGAAAATTAAGTGAGAAACCAATCTCAAGGTATGTGAGTTGTATGTCTCAGAATTATAAAAATTCAAGGAATTAAAATTTACAAGTGATACTGGGAGCTCTCCTCGGAAAAACATTTTTCAAGGGAAAATTGGGTAGGAAAAGACTGGTGTTAGTGTCCTAAATCACCCTTTTTTCATATTTTGCCCTGCGATAGGACATTATTGCAGCGCCCGGGAACTTGCCCCCTTCAGAATGCCCTTACTGGCTACGCACCTGGGTTGGACTTGAGGTCAGGCCCATACGTAGGGTGTGGGGTGTGGTCGCATTCCACGAAAGGGGCAAAGGTCCACTTTTTGCTGATTGTTTTTGTTAAAAAGATCCATAATTAAGAGATTTTTTGACAAGAAAGTCCACTTTCTGGTGATGAGATGTTCAAAAAGTCTTTAAAAATCATTTTAGGGGGTCAGGTCCACTTTTACCAAAAAAGGTCCACTTTTTTGAAGTCTGCACCTCTCCCCCTGTGTATGGCCCTGCTCGAGGTGGGAATATTTCCCCCCCCCCCCAATCTTCACTTGGTGCCACCACTCAATACAACTCCCCTTTGAGATATAACAATCCATACATTTTGTTCCTTGCAGACATTTCCTGTTGTTTTCGGAGATCGCATGAGCAAAAGGAATTTATTTTTTGTTTCAGGAATTAGTTGCATGAGAAGAGTACAAAAAGCTGATAGAGCTAATTATAAAGCAAGGTAATAATATGTCATGAATGAACTCTTTAACTTTGTCTGTGGAGCAGGATTGGTAACAAAAAGTCCCCAAACTTCAACAAGTTATCAACAGCAAATCTTAGTTTCCGGTTTCTCATGCTTCATCACATTGAAAGTCTTTGCACACAAAGGGCATTTGGTTTCTTATAATCTATCTATTCAATACCTGTTGAAAAATACCATAATGGATACTGAAAGTAAAACTGATTGTTCTTCGAAGGCTCACTAAGCAATGTTTAAAGGGGTATAGGTTAGTTAAATCTAAACAACATTTAAAAAAGGTGGATGGCTGGGGCCCAAGCCTTTTATTTGAAGCTAAATTTATTAAAAGTAATAAAAATATGGTGATAAAAATTAAATAAAAAATATTAATGGGTATACCAACATTAGGAGTTTGGTGCTTATGGCAACCAGGAGAAAAACAAACAAACATAACATACACATGCATATGCATGCAAGCATGTACACACACCCCACACCAAGGGCATAGCCAGGAACTCCCAAACCTGGTGCTGACACCTGGGGAGGGGGGTAAGTGCTAATTTAGGACAAAAATTTTTGGGATGGAACTGGGGAGGGGGGTCCGAGCACCCAAAAGCCCCAGCTGCACACACCAAAAGGCACACGCACTTGCGCACCCACCCACCACCCACACACACACACACACACACACACAACACACACACACACACACCTTGGCCCTTCACTTCTATTTTGTTAACATTCAATCACCAAAGTTCCTTTAATTTCACACCTCCATTGAACCAAATTTTAAGACATAAGTGAAACTCATTTGATAATTTCAATCGAGTGGGGAAAAGAGGGGACTGAGGTGTAACAGGATAGAAACTATCATTTGAATTGATGGATTGAAATATGGATTGAAATATGGATTGAAATAAAGTTGAATAGAAACCAAGATATGAATTAGGGCATTGTTTTGTCAATATGTAAAATGAGAAAACGGTGCTTATATACTCAGGTATACAAGAATAATAAAGACTGTATTTTCCAAACATACACCAAGTGTCTTTCAGTCAGTTTTTGGTTCCTGTCCATATGATAGTATGAGATAAAGAAACAATGGTGAAAGTGTTATTTTCCCAAGGGTAATGTAACAAGGCCTGTGGCAATGTACTTACCATCTACCAAAACTGAAAATCTCATATATGACCTACTTTCCAAAACTAATACCCCAGGGGGCTTGTTTGGCACAATGGAGTAGTAGGGGTGCTCTTTTTGGTCATAGTGTATAAAAATCTCTCATTTTAGAGTCCAGTTTGGTGGAAAAATTCATCGGAAGTTACACCTTTTAATCAGAATTTTAGAAATTTGCTGCCTATTGGCTCTGATTTGGACCAAAATTTCATAAAATATTAGGGAATTTCTTACAAAAAGGAGGAGGGGAAAGAAATAATTGGCTGCAATGCCAAACAGTGACTAGAAAGTACAAGAATGTCACATTTGGGCAAAAGGTGTGGGAAATGTGTCCTTTCATTCCTCATTTTTTCTGACTGAAAAATTGACAGAAAGGCCGAAAACAGCGGTGTTCAAAGATATGAATCTCCATTCACTCACATTTGTATTAATGTCCGTACGGACAGTAATGACTAAAATATCTGATTTTGTCCGTAGTAGGTTGCTTTTGGTCTTATCATGTTAGGAATACCTATGTACCTGTTAAATATGCATAAATCTGATTTTTGATACTTTTTCGATTTTTGATTTAATAATCACCGATAATGCCTTTAAGGGAAGTTCACAGCAAAAGTAAGTTCAATCATAATGGGAATCCTTGATAAGTGTGATGTGGCACCAACGTCCTGAAGCGAAACCTTGAATGCATCTAGTGAGGGTGCCGACTTTATGATCGGGTAAGAAATGCCATTTGGATGTTGTTTCTGGAAACAGGTAGTTTTGTATTTATCCTTTTTGTTAGTAGTTTGTGCAGTTTGCACATAGATAAAAATGCAGATAAGTTTCTCCAAGTTGACCTGGTTGGATTTGGAGACTTGAGGTAATCTATGTTGACTGCAATCAATTTGTGAAGAGCTTTGTAGGTGAATGTGAGCTTTGAAACAACATGTCGTGTTGGGTCATGGCAGAGATGCTGGAATCTTGTTTGAAGTAATTCTCAAAGACAAATCTGGAATGCTCCAAGTTGGTCTTTCTAGTCCTGATGGTATGGATCCCAGACTGAGCAGCAAAGTGCAAGATCTGGTCCATCTAACAATGGATATGTGCAGTTCAATTTCTTTGATGTTTGATTAGGAAAAAAATGGCACTCAGACAAAGTCACACAGACTGTGTAAAAGACTAGTACCTATTAAATTTAATTAGTAATAATTCAACTGCATTTGTAACAAAACTTTACTTGCAGTTATAGGATGTTTAACACTAAGTTCACCTCAAACTGGCTGCATGCATGGAATTGATAGACTCTTTTGCCAGTCCGGGCCGACTGCCGGACCCGGCAATGTTGCCGTAGCCGGCAGTATATTGCCAGTTCCGGCAACATAAAAACAAGCATCCCTGCAGAATTCGGAAACCTTGAACGATTTTATTTGATGGGGACTTTATATTTTACAGGGGGAGGTCCATATTTTACCCATGATAAAGTATGTTATGTTGCTAAATTTTCACCCAGGACTTAAACATTTCACCTTGGGGTTGGGTTAAAATTTGAAAATTCAAATTTCACACTTTTTTGTTTTTATTGAAATTTTAGGTTAAAATCGTTTTTATATCACAAAATATATATTTTATTCATATTTAAACATTATTTGACGAAATACTTTGTTTGCACTCACTTTCTATACTCTAGAATTGCCTTATTAGATTAACTTACCAACTTTAAATTTACCGCGCTTGCAATCACATAAAAATCCTCTTCTTAACACTTAAAAATCCTGACTTTTACACATCTTAACCTACAAAGTGCTAATACTAGATCATGAAATGTCTTGTGGTTCTTAAACTTCTTGAACACATTTTATTCCCTAAGTACTGACACTAGCGTAAAAGGCAGTGGGGTGGTGGGGGCAGGTTGCTACCCCAGAGAGCTTTGACTGGGAAGATTTTTTTTTTTTTTTTTTTTTTGCAGTTATAGGATGTTTAACACTAAGTTCACCTCAAACTGGCTGCATGCATGGAATTGATAGACTCTTTTGCCAGTCCGGGCCGACTGCCGGACCCGGCAATGTTGCCGTAGCCGGCAGTATATTGCCAGTTCCGGCAACATAAAAACAAGCATCCCTGCAGAATTCGGAAACCTTGAACGATTTTATTTGATGGGGACTTTATATTTTACAGGGGGAGGTCCATATTTTACCCATGATAAAGTATGTTATGTTGCTAAATTTTCACCCAGGACTTAAACATTTCACCTTGGGGTTGGGTTAAAATTTGAAAATTCAAATTTCAGACTTTTTTCGTTTTTATTGAAATTTTAGGTTAAAATCGTTTTTATATCACAAAATATATATTTTATTCATATTTAAACATTATTTGACGAAATACTTTGTTTGCACTCACTTTCTATACTCTAGAATTGCCTTATTAGATTAACTTACCAACTTTAAATTTACCGCGCTTGCAATGCATTGTGGGAAACAACAGTGCCGTACCCGGCAACACATTGCCGGTTACGGCAACATTGCCGGATCCGGCAGTCGGCCCGAACTGTTTGCAGTCTGTAGGTTCAGTTCATAACCACCATTGAAAAACACATGCAAAAGTGCCCTTTTGAGTTATATATCAAAAAGTTGATATCACTGAGCCTGGTTTGGGAAATTTTACCTAAATAAGGTCATGTGATCACATAAAAATCCTCTTCTTAACACATAAAATCCTGACTTTTACACATCTTAACCTACAAAGTGCTAATACTAGATCATGAAATGTCTTGTGGTTCTTAAACTTCTTGAACACATTTTATTCCCTAAGTACTGACACTAGCGTAAAAGGCAGTGGGGTGGTGGGGGCAGGTTGCTACCCCAGAGAGCTTTGACTGGGAAGAAAAAGCTTGAAAATCATGAGCCCTTTTTTGCCTGCTCACTGGGAAATTTTTACCTCCAGCATGCAGGAAAATCTGCCTCAAAACCACTTCCAATGGGGAAAATTTGCCTCAAAATCAGGAATTTTCCACCTCTGACATGTGACCAACCCTGTTATGCCCCTGAGTACTGACAAGTGTTTTGTACAGTATCGTATATGCACATTGCAATGCTTATGGGATTTTGGTTTTTAAAAAAAGACCCCATATTTCTTACCTAAAATGATAAATTAAAAATCACAACTTTTGTTTTTTTCAATTTTATAAAGTGCAATTTTTGTTTCAATTGGGAGAAGTCACAGGACATGCTTGTCATGGATCCTAGTGTTGGCCAGCACTTGGGTGATATGTTAATTCCTTATTATGCCAATATTCTTGTGTAAAAATGGGTTACAATTATCATTTTAGAAAAATATATTGTCAAAAATGTTTGTTTGATGAACTTGCCAAATACCTCTACTGGTTTTGGTAAAATCGTCCCCTTCCTCAAAATTAGAAATATGTTTAAATTAAATACATACCACTTACCAACTTCAAATATAAAAATATGGGTCCCACTTTTTCTGATTGTATTTTAAGAATCTTGTATCCTATCCTTTCTGAGACTCAGTTTCAGCCATCTGATATATGAAATACCCTTTTTTCATGCCAATTTTGGTAGAGAGATGGTTACTTTTTCTAAAAATTTGTTGGAAAATTGATTTAGATATGGGTCCTACTTGCACATCCCTATCCAAATCAAACTAGAGACCCCACCCACCTGGGCAAAGACATATGTAGGCTAAAACCAAAAACTTTAAAGTGATGCAAACAGAATCCATAATAACGGAGTGGCCGAGCTTTGAAAAGTGCTCTAGTTTTTGAGTTACCCCTCTCCTCGGTACAACAAAACACAACCACCTTTATTTGAAGGATAAATATGTGAGATTTAAGAAAATGATGGTTGTGTTGAAATTTGGTGGCAGGGTGGATTTCTAGGCCGAAAAAACAAAGAAAAAAATGCATTTTGGGCTGCAAATTAAGCAAAATTATTTTAATTTTTTTTTTATTAAAGTAAAAATATTACAATCTTATTTTTATGGTATCCTTTTTGTTAATGATATAGGTTTTATACATTGCATAAAGGGTTCAGGTAATACTTGTTGTGGAGACATGTGATAAAAGGATGTTTTTTAGGAAAAAAAGTGATTTTGAGGCTTTTCTAAATTATCACCCTTTAATATTGTATTAAAAACAATCTATAATAAAATGTCAGAGATTGATAGTATTGAATCATGATTAAAATTTGTTTTGCTAAGATTAAGAAATTAATACATCTTGATTTTCTTAAGTTTTTAGCTCAAAAACGTGATTTTTTTACCCCAAAAAACACCCCTGCCACCGAAGTTTTTGACCACAATCATCATTTTTTAAAATTATTTATTACTATCTTTCCAATAGAAGTGGTTGCATTTTGTTGTACCGAGGGGGAGGGGTTGTCAACAATTTTGCAGTCCAAACCGCTCCACTATAAGCAATCGCCAAAAAGAAAAGTGAAATTCTAACATGTGAAGCTGGAATTATGTGATGGGGTGACACATTTGCATGTCTGGAATGGATAGCAATATAAGGCCAAGAACAAGTTTGTTTCCAGCTGCTTGAATGCAAATTGTCTCTTTTATTATTTTTAGAGCAATTTTAAGCAGTGGTAACAAAATTTTGACAACTGTTGAAAGTAAGGAAATGCAAGAGCTATTACCCCATAAAAATCAGACAAATCCATTGCGGGAATCTTGCTATATAGGCCTACAAATTTCGGGATTTGCATGTTATAGCGCCCTCTATATGCCAGTTCTCCATAGACGGCTGTATAAAACAAGATTTTCAAGACAAATCATAATTGTCCACAATGAAATTTCGTAAAATTTACACAGAATGTAACTAGTGGAATAAATCAGCCAAATCAATTGTCAAATCTATGTCACCGTCGGCATTTTTTTTGGTTTTATTCTGGTCACATGGCAAAGAGTCTGAAAGAGGCAAAAAAGAGCTGATTAACATGAATATCCATCTTTTACTTCCTGATTTCACAGCTACCTCAAAGTAGAACAGATTACCTAACCACTCTAGACAACTTGACGGCGGATTCCACAGGGGTTTTGGTTGACAGCAATCGACGGATAGTGTACACACAGCGGGTGTCTGCCCTTGTCATGGAGTAGCTACGTGGTCCACTGGCTTTCAGGCGTACGGTTATTTTCTCATGGCCAATTTTATTTTTTAGATATTGTTGGCATAGGCCTATATTTGCATTTCTAAATTAAATGTGCGGGAATATGGGGGCTTTTGACGCTGCCCGATTCAAATTTCATAATGAGTTTCCTCAAAAAATTCTAAAAGCTGCTAAACAGAAAAACCCAGTGTATACTTCTCTAACACGAAAGAGTGACAAAAACCACACTCGGAAAAAAAAAAAAAAAATGAGTGAAAATCCACTCCAAAAAAGAGCCGGCTGAGTGACGCATCTTTTAGAGTGAGATCCACGCAAAATAAAGAGTGAACAAAATAACTCCTAGAGGAAAGAGTGAACTATAAGCTCCTTTTTAGAGTGAACGAGTCACTCTTATAGAGTTGTGCTTCTTAGGATTTGTTGTGTTTGGTGAGTATATCTGTATGTGTAAGTCATAATTCATAGGCAACGTGACATGAATGAATATGGTGGCGCATCATTGGCATGCATGATTCAGTGAGACATGCATGATTGTGGCTTGCATGACTGTAGATCACGGTATGCATTCCTTGTGACATGCATGATTGTGTTTTCGTGACATGTGTACCCCTAGCGCCTGGGCCGGGAGCCTTGCGCATGACTACGCGTCATGTACGAGTGATACTACAGTAAATAAACATTTTATGCTTTCCACACGTTTTCTGTAAATGCTATGACTGGTGACCGAGACACATACATATACTGCACCCGTGAAGATTCTATGATTTCGTCACTAATTTCAACTTCGTGTCAAACAACCTTTTGCTGACGGTCTCGACTTATAACCTTAACGCGTCCGTCCATGTTGTCGAAAATAATCACGCACTTGCGGCGTTTCTTGATGTGGATCTATATATTCACTTCACCTATTGATTTTCACGATGGTAGGAATGTCGGGAGGAAGTTTCCCAGCCCCCTTTCACAGATCCGAAGAAATAGTGAGCATTTCATCACTCTTTTAAGCTAAAAAAAACCAAAACCCGTCGATAGAGTTCAGAGTGGGCTTCAACCCGAAGATCGAGTGGGCATTTTGAGCCACTCGGTATGAGAGTGAGCTCTGTTAACCGCGAGTGAAGGTGTCGGGTTGCATTTTCTCGCTCTTTTAGAGCTAAAAGCCACTCGATTAGAGTTAATTTAAAATAACTTGAAATTCAGAGTGATTTTTCACTCTTTCATTTTAAGAGTGTAGCACCCTCATTTTGTCTGCTTTCAAAAGGTGGCATAGTAACTGCGGGTAGATGTGGTAGCTGCGTGTCTACTCCAATACTGTGTACACAATATTCACCTCTACACCTAGTGGGCAACTACAGGGTAGCCATTGGGATAGGTACAAAAGAGTAGATGCATCACTGCATACTTAATAACTGTGGACCTTAGAAGCCCTATCTTCCAGCTACAGCATCGCAACTTGCCCGGTGTGTACTGTGCAGTAGCTGCCGCGGTAGAGGTGGTGTAGCTCAGTGGCAAATTTCCCAGTTTTGGGGAATTTTCCCTCTTAGGGGGGTCAAAAGGCGAATTTTTCCCGGTCAGAGTGCTAAAAACGGCTGATTTAGCATGATTGTTGCAAATTTTTTCCCGGCCAAAGTCGTCAGGGGGGCAACCTGCCCCCCACGACCCCCCCCGCCTGTTACGCCATGGTTGTTTGTAGCTGACGTATCGGCCTACCATGCGAGGTAAGGAAAAGAAAACGGCCGTGTAGATGAATCACATTATCTGTAAATTAAGGCTGACTCAGAGATGTCCTGAGGAGGGCGCCTCAATTTTCAAACAAATCGTGTGTGTTTTTATGTATATTAGTAAGTTTGATCCATATAATAAAACTGTGTGAAAGAACTAAGCACTCAAATGATAGTATTACAGAGACAAGATTATGGTATATGCAAAAAACATGATTTGTTTGAAAATTGAGGGGCGCCCTCATCTAGAAATCTCCAAGTCAAAGGAAGACTTCAAATTGCTAGGGTGCATTTTTTGGGGGGAGTGAGGATGAGAGAGCACAATGAGTTTCACTGTATAATCCTTATATGCCAATGCATACCAATGGATATTCAAGAGCTCATTTGTATATTTCTTAAAAACATTCCACTCACTCTACCATTTCAGTGATGGGTTCACTTAAAACTAATTAGTTGGGTGATAAAACATGATGAGTTTTGGTGTTGTATTGTTTTGTGTCGTCCCATTATTTGAATATTATGAATTCATTTGCATATTTGTATGAAGCACTGAATTTGCAACAGGGCTTGAGAACTGAAATTTTTGCAAAGTTGGGTCATCTGAACTGAATTTTAAACTGATTTTATGATCCGGGGAACTAAATTTGGGGTAAAACTAGAGTTGTGGAGCTGACAAAATACAAATTTTCTATAATTTTTTGGCTTAGGAGCTAAAATTTTGGGACGTTTCACAAATTGGGGAGTTCAGACAAATTGGGTGTTTTAAGAACTAGAGCATATGGTATTTCCCTCCCGGATATTAAGGAATTCCTTAAATTGTCAATTAACCAACTTTATCATTTCATCGCAATGAGGGATTCGCTCGAAACCCGGGTGAAAAGATGGGATGAGTGATGCATATCCGTTTTGTAAACCTACACTTTGCAGGAGACACTGCAGTGTAATTCTTTTTGGTAGAGATAATTCCATAGAGTGAGTCAACACGACTAGATATCAATTTGTGTTCAAGAAGTTCAGCAAATTTTATGCTAAATTTGATAACAGTTTGACTTTTACAAATGTTGGCCAACAATTCATCACATTTTGTGAAATGTAGCCAAAATTGCTGCAAAAAATAGTCATTCAGATAATAACATACATGGACCGGGACCCCCTTTTCCACTTATTTAATCCACTTTCTTACACTATCTCTGATAGGCTCCTTATATGATAATAACATCTGAGTAAACCAATCAAAATAGACCATCTAAATAAATCTACAAAGGCACTTAACAACTTGTTTTTCATACCACATTTCTGATTGGCTAATTGATATCAAGTCAATAACCCTTTAAAGGTGCAACGAGAGATTTTGAGGCACCCAAATATTGTGTCAATAATATTAATTTCATATAAGATTAGACACTCGATAGATTGCTTTTTTTTATTTGGCTTACAGAAATGTCCTTAAAAGAGAGAAAAACGGCGATTTTGATTTGCTTCTATGACTATAAAACTAGGCTGAATTTCGTATTTGCTCTATACGAAATTAGAAATTTTAATTTTTTGTACAACCAAAAAAACATTTCTGAGCTTAATTCCTTTCAGATGGGGATATTTTTGATGGAAACGTTGCATTAGTGTAACAAAATCAGAATGTTCACATTTTTGGGGACACCTGTTATGTGAATCTCTCTTTGGCACCTTTAAATAGGTAGTGCGGGGGGGGGGGAGTATTTAGACATGAGTTCACTTTGACTCCTGGAGTAGGGGGGTGTGTTATTTTGCAAAATTCAACTTTTTAATATGAATCGCAGTTCAAAATATGGTATCACCATTAGAAATCAAGAATATGAAAGAATTTTATTCAAAAAAGATGTCTAACCCCCCTTTTTTTTTTTTTTTTTTTTTTTTTTGGCTTAGGAGCTAAAATTTTGGGACGTTTCACAAATTGGGGAGTTCAGACAAATTGGGTGTTTTAAGAACTAGAGCATATGGTATTTCCCTCCCGGATATTAAGGAATTCCTTAAATTGTCAATTAACCAACTTTATCATTTCATCGCAATGAGGGATTCGCTCGAAACCCGGGTGAAAAGATGGGATGAGTGATGCATATCCGTTTTGTAAACCTACACTTTGCAGGAGACACTGCAGTGTAATTCTTTTTGGTAGAGATAATTCCATAGAGTGAGTCAACACGACTAGATATCAATTTGTGTTCAAGAAGTTCAGCAAATTTTATGCTAAATTTGATAACAGTTTGACTTTTACAAATGTTGGCCAACAATTCATCACATTTTGTGAAATGTAGCCAAAATTGCTGCAAAAAATAGTCATTCAGGTAATAACATACATGGGACCCCTTTTCCATTATTAATCCACCTTTCTTACACTATCTCTGATAGGCTCCTTATATGATAATAACATCCGAGTAACCAATCAAAATAGACCATCTATAAATCTACATGCACTTTAACTTGTTTTTCATACCACATCTTTGATTGGCTAATTGATTATCAATTCAAAATAACCCTTTAAAGGTGCAACGAGAGATTTTGAGGCACCCAAATATTGTGTCATAATATTAATTTCATATAGATTAGACACTCGATAGATTTCTTTTTTCTTATTTGGCTACAGAAATGTCTTAAAAGAGAGAAAAACGGCGATTTTGATTTGCTTATATTTCAATATAAAACATAGGCTGAATTTCGTATTTGCTCCTATACGCAATAGAAATTTTACATTTTTTGTACCAAAGAAACATTTCTGAGCTTAATCCTTTCAGATGGGGATATTTTTGATGGAAAGCTTTGCATTAGTGTAAAAAATCAGAATGTTCACATTTTTGGGGACACCTGTTATGTGAATCTCTCGTTGCACCTTTAAATAGGTAGTGCGGGGGGGGGGGATGTATTTAGACATGAGTTCACTTTGACTCCTGGAGAAATTTCTTTACCCCCCAAGTCTGTATGTTATCTCATTTTAAAGGTGCAACGAGAGATTTTGAGGCACCCAAATATTGTGTCATAATATTAATTTCATATAGATTAGACACTCGATAGATTTCTTTTTTCTTATTTGGCTACAGAAATGTCTTAAAAGAGAGAAAAACGGCGATTTTGGATTTGCTTATATTTCAATATAAAACATAGGCTGAATTTCGTATTTGCTCCTATACGAAATTAGAAATTTTACATTTTTTGTACCAAAGAAACATTTCTGAGCTTAATCCTTTCAGATGGGGATATTTTTGATGGAAAGCTTTGCATTAGTGTAAAAAATCAGAATGTTCACATTTTTGGGGACACCTGTTATGTGAAATCTCTCGTTGCACCTTTAAATAGGTAGTGCGGGGGGGGGGGGGGAATGTATTTAGACATGAGTTCACTTTGACTCCTGGAGAAATTTTCTTTCTTCACCCCCCCAAGTCGGTATGTTTATCTCATTTTAAAGGTGCAACGAGAGATTTTGAGGCACCCAAATATTGTGTCATAATATTAATTTCATATAGATTAGACACTCGATAGATTTCTTTTTTCTTATTTGGCTACAGAATGTCTTAAAAGAGAGAAAAACGGCGATTTTGATTTGCTTATATTTCAATATAAAACATAGGCTGAATTTCGTATTTGCTCCTATACGAAATTAGAAATTTTACATTTTTTGTACCAAAGAAACATTTCTGAGCTTAATCCTTTCAGATGGGGATATTTTTGATGGAAAGCTTTGCATTAGTGTAAAAAATCAGAATGTTCACATTTTTGGGGACACCTGTTATGTGAAATCTCTCGTTGCACCTTTAAATAGGTAGTGCGGGGGGGGGGGGGATGTATTTAGACATGAGTTCACTTTGACTCCTGGAGAAATTTCTTTACCCCCCAAGTCTTATGTTTATGTCATTTTAAAGGTGCAACGAGAGATTTTGAGGCACCCAAATATTGTGTCATAATATTAATTTCATATAGATTAGACACTCAATAGATTTCTACCTTATATTTGGCTACAGAAATGTCTTAAAAGAGAAAAATTTTTTTTAATGTGATTTTGATTTGCTTATATTTCAATATAAAACATAGGCTGAATTTCGTATTTGCTCCTATACGAAATTAGAAATTTACAACTTTTGTACCAAAGAAACATTCCCAGCTTAATCTTTTCAGATGGTAAGATTTTAAGGGAAAAGCCTTACAGGACAAAATTATTTTTTTTCGATTTTTTAGGTCCACCTGATATTGCAAAATTTTTGTTGCACCTTTCAATATACACTGAGATAAAATAGTGATTTAGTTAAAAATACCATGTGCAGTAAATTGATATGTTGTATGAAAAAAAATAAGGCACCGTATCAAGAATTTAGCTTGGGATACAAATTGTATTTTTTAAAAATCACTTAATGGGTAAAACAAGATGTTTTCTTCTAAAGCCACACAAATTGTTAAATTATAAGGAAAGAGTGAAAAGTCATATTAAAGCCACTATGTTGTATCTGAATGACTCCCAGAACCATTCAATCAAAATATGGCAATTTAATTCTTGGTAACAGGTTTGAGTTTAAAGCATAGTGTTAATACAAAACAAAATAGGGTCGTTTGTTAAATTAATAAAAAAATGACGGATTGTTTGATTCCCCTGAATTTCAAAATAATTTTGTTCAATTTTTGATTAATTCCATTCAAAAACAACCATCCATACACTCTTGCAATGGTTTTCAAGTCGTAAGTGTCTACGAATCATTGAGTTCGTGTGTGTATATGTGTGATTGTGGCTTAGACCTGCCCCATTCATTATATTGCACAGCGCGAGCATCAATTTTCCATTCATGCCGCCTCACGACTGCACGGGCAACGTTGCTATATTTTGCCCATTGTTGTATTCCACAATATTGTCACACAGACAGCAACAAGGGCCAGCCACAATTCAACATGTCATGCACGCAGTCTAAAGAAGCCCACACGGTTCTTCATCAACGAAGGCCAACAGCAATATGTCTGCGACACGTTTGCTAAAGCAGACCTCTTTTCGGCCCTTTCTGTAGTCTTATCAATATGTTGCTTTCGCTGCCTCATTCGCCTATTAAACCGAAATCCAAAGTTGCATTCAGAATGCAGAGTTGGCGTGAAAGCGGGCATTGTCGCACACAAACAATCATTTATTTCAGAAGGGCTCTGTGGTGAATAGAACTGCTTTCAGTTGGCCAGGTCTTGGCCTATTGTTCAGTCAACGCAAAAAATAATGAAAATTGCAACCCCCCGAAATGAAGCTCTGAATGGCGCGTGTGGCTTGCTCAGAATCGACGGAAAAACACGGCAGGAAACGGATCATGATGGACGCTCATTTTGGTCAGCAAAGCAATAAACTGCGCAGGAAAGGAATATTAAAGACACAAAAAATGCAATCAAAACCGCAGCATTCTTTTCAATTACACGTGACTGCAACACAGTAGAACATTTGGGGTATATTGGGATATAATGAGGTCGTTTGTGGTGGCTAAAAAGCCAATTAAAAGTGAATTTAAAGACAACGTGATGTAGACTGACATATACACTCTTTCTTTTACATACATGTTGCACAATTTAAATTGATTCCAGAAAACCTCGGAGTAATTAATTTCTACTATGGATAGGTCAGAATTTTAACAGGGACACCTCCTGTGTACAATTAAATTAATTACTTATGGAAGTATATTTTAACCATATGTGCCCCTTTTGCATCCAATAGTTATATTCGATTACAGAGCATGAAAAGTAGGGGGTCTGGCAGTGGTGTGTCGCCAGGCCTGATTTGTTTGCTGTATGAAAAAAAGTAAGTGCACCAGTCCTTCAAGAATTGAGTTGGTATACAAATTGTATTTTTTAAAAATCACTTAATGGGTAAAACAAGATGTTTTCTTCTAAAGCCACACAAATTGTTTAAATTATAAGGAAATGAGTGAAAGTCATATTAAAGCCCCTATTTTGTATCTGAATGACTCCCAGAACCATTCAATCAAAATATGGCAATTTAATTCTTTGTAACAGGTTTGAGTTTAAAGCATAGTTGTTAATACAACAAATAGGTCGTTTGTTAAATTAAAAAACTGACGGATTGTTTGATTCCCCTGAATTTCAAAATAATTTTGTTTCAATTTTTGATTACTTCCATTCACAAAACAACCATCCATACACTCTTTCAAGGTTTTTCAAGTCGTCATTGTCTATCGCATCAATTGAGTTCTGTGCATGTGTTGATTGTGGCTTAGACTCTGCCCCTATTTCATTTATATTTGACAGTTTCATCAATTTTCCCCCATTCATGCCGCCTATTCTCCGGGAACGTGCTATTATTTTGCCATTGTTGTATTGCACAATATTGTAATTTCAACAAGTGCCAGCCATCAATTCAACATGTCATGCACGCAGTCTAAAGAAGCCCACACGGTTCTTCATCAACGAGGCCAACAGCAATATTGTCTGGCCAGTTTTCTAAAGCAGACCTCTTTTTTCCCCTTTCTTTAGTCTATTCATATCTGTTGCTTTCGCTGCCTCATTCGCCTATTAAACCGAAATCCAAAGTTGCATTCAGAAGTGCAGAGTTGGCGTGAAATCGGGCATTGTCGCACCAACCATACAACTCATTTCATTTCAGAAGGGCTCTGTGGTGAATAGAACTGCTTTCAGTTGGCCAGTCTTTGCCTTATTGTATCAGTCAACTGCAAAAAATAATGAAATTGCAACCCCCCGAAATGAAGCTCTGAATGGCGCGTGTGGCTTGCTCAGAATCGACGGAAAAACACGGCAGGAAACGGATCATGATGGACGCTCTCATTTTGTTCAGCGAGCATAAACTTGCGCAGGAAAGGAATTATTAAATGACACAACAAATGCAATCAAACCGCCAAGCATTCTTTTCAATTACACCGTTGACTGCAACACAGTAGAACATTTGGGGGTATATTGGGATATAATGAGTCGTTTTGTGGTGGCTAAAAAGCCAATAAAAGTGAATTTAACATACCAACGTGATGTAGACTGACATATACACTCTTTTCTTTTTAATTACATGTTGCACAATTTAAATTGATTCCAGAAAACCTCGGTGGAGTAAATTAATTTCTACTATTGGATAGGTCAGAATTTTAACAGGACAACCTCCTGTGTACAATTAAATTAATTACTTGAGAAGTATATTTTAAGGCATATGTTTGCCCCTTTTGCATCCAATAGTATATTTCGATTACAGAGCATGAAAAGTAGGGAGTCTGCAGTGGTGTGTCGCCAGCCTGATTTGTTTGCACGTATCCACAAGTCATTGGTAATGGCTTGTGGTGGTGTCAGGATTTGTTCAACTAGTGTGCTGATCCGGTGCCGCGTATATCCATGATACGGACGCTCCTAACATGGCCCGCTATTTGAGGCTGGGGCGGATTGGGAACAGTAAGGGGTTTCCACCCTACTCTTATTCGACACTGACTGCGGTGTACATGTACAGTTGTGACTCTCTGTACACGGGACCGACGGCTTAACGTCCCCTCCGAGGGACGGGATGCTTTCATGATCCATTTGCCCAATTCCAAGTGAACCATGGAGGAGAGCGGTATTCTGTATTTAATCAATAGCTGGTATACAGATCAAATCCAGAATTTATAGTACCCGAATAAATCCCAGCAAGTGCCACGACCCCACCGGGATTCGAACCCGGGAATTTGATGGTAAATTTGCGCCAGAGGCAAGCACCCTAACCGCTAGGCCATGCTCTCCCAGCCAGCCTGATCACTAGACGAGATGAAAATGCTATCCAAGCTAGAAGCACATAACCCCATACCCTCATTGAACTTCCCCGCCAGCATTTGGGCCATTCCATTGAGATCCTAGATACTTTTACCCTTTCAATCTTGGTAGAATCTGTATAGGTTATAATGCATAAGTTGGTTGCCTTTGAGATGGCTTCCCAAAATGATTACATTTGATTGATTTGGGAAGCTATATCAAAAACTACTGACCAATGACTAGGCTTGTTTGGACTCATTTGAAGGCATTTTTCATACTGATTCAAAGCATCGTCATGGTAATACATACTGTTAAAAAAAATTTAAAAATCTTTTCTGAGTGACTGTAGTTGCAGGACCCAACTTTCCAAATGCAAGCATGTTTGCATTACTCACCAGGAAGAATATTGTGGTGGTATATCTGTGGGAAACCTTGATCCAGGAGCAAGGCAAGATTGCTCCTGGATCGCTCTTGCCTCGGTTAGTGATCCTTCTTCAGTTTTCTGCTGTGACACTATAGAATATGAAAATCAGTCTAATGATATAAAAAAGAAAGAAAGTGGTAATGGAGGCATGGGGGGGGGAGGTGTTTTGTTCCCCTTTTTTTCCTTTTTGTGTTTTCTTTTTTTCCTTTTTTTCCCTTTTCCTTTTTCCCCCTTTTCCTTTTTTGACTCATTACAGAATAAAGGACAAAATGTGATATTGAGGTTTATTCCATTATTTCATATACCACCATATGGAGTGATCAGGGATTGAGGGGGGTTGGCAGGAACGATTCTGGATTGATCATGGATCGCTCCTGGATTGCTCCTGGATCAAGGTTTCCCAGTACGGATATACCACCATAGAATATTTCTTGATTTTCTGACAGTGGAAGACCTTCAAATTTCAGACATAAAAACAGTAGTTTGATCCAATTCCAAACCAACATTTACTGGAAGTTATTTTGAATTGACAATTTCCTGTTGAAAATTTAAATTTTTTAGATTGTCGGGAAAGGGGGGAGGGCAAAATTCTCAAGTTCCCCCTCCTCTGGCCCTGTCGGTTCACCACTGCATTCTACGAACATTATGTGCAGTTCATTCTTCATATCTTGCTGCATGTATGTTGGACAAGAATGATTTTCTTAAATATTGTTAATTTGGAACTCTCCACACCATAGCAGTAAATCTTTAATATTACTCTGTTATATCCTCATCCCTCAGGACAGAGTTATCAAACCTTGTTCTGTGCTTGGCTCTTGTACTCTGGGTATCGTCTATTTGGTCCAGAAAGCGGTGACTCAGTTTACTGCTAAAGGGGTCACTGAACTATTTCATACAAAGCATTGAGGCCATATGCAATGTATGTGTTGGGCCATATCAGCTCATCAAAAGTATGCAGCATTTTGTCAAAATCAAAATTAAGATGTGTGTATTCTATAAAAATGAGAGATATAATTCCAATGAAAGCATTTAATGAAACAAGCACTATGACTTTTCATTATTTCTTACTCGTTTTATTACAGTTAAAGGCACTATCAGTGATATGCCCGAAAGAGTCAAAATATTTGAAATTTGCAGGAATAACTTAAAGTGAATCTAGTCTGCCCTGTAGATTTTCATAGGTAATTTTTTTCCAACTGAAAAACTGATGAAAAGGAAGAAAACAGCAGTATTCAAAGATACGAATCTCCATTCAATTATGTGTTGAAGTAAGTGTCATTACGGACAGTAATGACTAAAAATCGGATTTTGTCCTTATTAGGCTGCTTTTGATCTACCACTGATAAAGTATGTTCGGACACCTGTACTTCTACCAGGACATGAAAAAATCTGATTTTTAAATGATTTTTTCGATTGGTGATTTAGCAACTCACTGATAGGCCTTTAACGGTTTATAAACCATGGTTCATGATGATATTGGATAGGTGGAAAATTTCATTATAAAAGGATTTTAATATTAATATTGGGTTTTACATGGCCGTCACAGTTCTTGATCATTGCCATGGTGAATAAAATCTTAAAAATATTTTTCTTTTAAAATTGAAACCTTTGTGGAGAGTACCAGAAACATAATTACCTCAAGTATACCGATGGGATGCTATAGGATTCACTAGAGACTATATGTTGAGAATTGAATTTATGTACTTGAATATATTTATATTTTTTCCTCCTACTAACTCCATAGAATAATGAATGGAAAGTTTGGGTTGAAATGAAAAACCTGGGGGTGTTGAATGTAAAATCACAAATTGTGCATAATGAAAGGAAACTTAAAAAAATTGTTACATTTTCTAATGAGTGGTTAATTGGACACATTATGAGGATAGACGAACAAGATTTTTTAAAAAAAGAATTATAAAACAGTTTCATTTTTGTATAGTGACCAAGTGTTCATAGAAGCCACTTGCCCATCCAAAAATGACCCCTCTCAAATGTGTTCAACTGGGTTTTACATATTTAGGATGTTTGCCATGTCTTTAGTAACAATAAGAAGATTTAGTAGTTTCTTTCATGCTACAAACAGAAAATCCATGCATTGTCTATATGACTCTGGCCTAAAAAAAATGTTTGTATTGGCGTAACATAGGAAAAAAAAAATAGGGTGGTAGGTAGGTCGGATTTTTTTTAAAAAAAGTAATTTTATATGTTTCACATACCAGAACACAAAATATATGACACACATACTAAAACAAATGGCACTTCTTCACTTTTCTGGAACACATCCTTTTATTGGTATTTTGAATGTTGCATCCTTAGAGTAACGAAGTATGAGTCATTGAATTTCTGTTTTTGCATTTCAGCGTTTTCAGACCATATATCAGTTAAAACATTGATGAGGACAAACCTTTTTTTGCACACAAAAAAATTAAAAAATATATAGGGTCGGCGGTAAAAAAATAGGGCGGTATCGGGTTACGCCAATCAACAATGTTTTTTTAGGCCTAATTACAACAGCAGGTGTCTCCTTGTTTGTCCAATACACGTTGAAACATTATGAACTTAAAGGTACTATCAGTGATTTGCTCAACCAGAAAATAAAAACTTAATCAAAAAATAGATTGTTGGTATGTTTGTAACAAGTGTAGGTAAGGTACATAACATACACCAAAAGTTATAAACCAAAAACAACCTAAAAGGACCAAAATCGGTATTGTGGTCATTTAATTTTCCGTATGAGACACTGACTACAAAAAATAATTGAATGGAGATGCATCTCTTTTGACACCCCACTGCTGTTTTCTTTTTCTATTAATTTTTTCGCTTGAAAAAAAGAACTTGTGAGATTTACAGACGTTCTTCACTTTTAAAGCTATTCCTCACCCTCACCCCACCTCCATGCAAATTTCAAATATTTGACTTGTTGAGGTGGAATCACGGGTAGTGTCTTTGTTGTCCCGGTTTTCACAAATGGTTCAGGTCTCTAGTTTTGCATTGTTGGCATGATTATACTTAGTGTCTAACCGATCACCCTAATATCTGTTATACCGATTACAGATTTTAAAAATTTCAAAATCGGTTCATTCCGATTCGATTTTTTTCTGTGTACCGTTTTTTGCGTTATCATCGCCGTTTTCGACGGCCAAAAGCTGCCAGAAAGTAGGTAGATGTGATTTAGGTAAGCCCTAAATCGGAGCCGAAATAGTAGGTAGGAACACATAAAACGCTGGTGTACATAAATAATAAATTGATTTGTTTCAGTTTGATTTTATTGTCACCGTTTGGACCATACTTTGGATAACATTTTATTCAAGTTTGGACCTCTTTGATATTATTTAATCGGTATCGAAAAATCGGTAAAAAAAAATGGAATTTTGCTGATACCGATCGATACCGATAGGTCATAATCGGCCGATTTCAAGAAACCGATATATCGGTTATTCTCTATAGAATTCGTCCGGCCTGAACTAAGAAGATTTTGGCATTCGCGCAGCTATTCTGCTTGCATATCCACATCACAACGACTTAGCACGCAGCGATTACAACTGCGATTCAAAAGTTAAGACTGCAATGAAAGCTATGACTTAGTTCAGGCCGGACGAAGTATAGCATTAAACTTGGATGAAATTTGGCATGATTGTTGGGTTTGGTGCTAAAATTTTGTTCAATAAATGGACAGGCAAAGGTTCCAAATGAGGCTGCGAGAGAACTAAGAATCTGCATTATTAGGTTTTGGTAATAGTTAAAGTTTCAATTTTGGATGTGTTGGCCTAGCCTTGATTAGCACTTGGCCAATTGTAAAAAATGTTATTTGTTACACTGCACATCAATGCTTAAATGTCAAAGGTCAACTGGGGGGGTCAAATAAATTACTGTAATTAGAGTAATTTATATTAAGTTTTTTGATAAAATTATGCACACAACATCCATAAGAGATGTATACTCAATGTATTGCATTCATACAGACACAATATTTATACTGGAGATGCAAATTGGGGCCTAATTTAACACAAATTGCCCTTTTTTTTCTCAAAACTTTAACCCATTTAGCAAATTTAGGAATTTTGGGTACAAGATTAAAGGCATTGCCTAATTTCAACATATTTTTCTTAAATAAAATTGGCACTGGGGAGTCTCAAATTTGTGATGGGAGGAGAGCTGTACATCATAGAGTATGGAATTAGGACCAATATCTATACATTTTTTTGCTCAAAATGGGATGAGGAATAAATATATCTTGGCTGAGATAGATGCAGATTTTGGGACTAAAATTAACAACAAATTTGCCTTTTTTTCTCAAAACTTTTAACCGTTTTAGCAAATTTATGAATTTTGGCTAAGGTTGAAGACCATTGGCCTATTTTCCAACAAAATTTAGAAAATTTTGAAAAAAAGTGACCTGGTTGATACCAAAATTGGCATGAAAAGAAAGTAATTCATATACTAAAAGCTGAAAATGAGACCCATTTTGGAAGCATGTTTAAGTATGGTTATTTGTGTTAAGCAGCAATTGTAAAATTTATGACTCAAACAAGAAAATTCAAGATGGCAAATGATCTCTTACACAAATACATAATAAATGCCTATCTGTGTTTATTTGAAGAGGCACAACAGCTGATGTATGTGTCAGAGTTGGTAGAGTATTGTAATGAATTTGGCAGCTGAATTGTAGTCCAAAGACGGTAATTGATCACAAATCGATCGATCCCCTGTTCAGCACGAAAACCTCAAATGTAGCTCTTGCAAACAGCACCCTTTTACTAGTTTCCAACAAAATACAGCGTGTAATAACTCTATTATTGGACACAATACAGGGAATGGCACAATATACCATTGACTACACAGCTCAGCAACAATTGGGCATCATTAATGCAATTTTGATGTCGTGTATTTGGCAAATATAATCAATTCACAATACTGCTAAAGAAAGTGAGTGTAACATTTTTGACAATCTATTTTTTCTGCACAATTTTGCAAAAATCAAACATTTAATGAGAATGTAAATTACCTAAGTTTGCCTTGGGGCTTCCATATAGAGGAATTTTTCATGTGATGATTAAGCCAGTAATTTTTTTCTTTCATAACGAGTATGAAACTAAACAACCATGAAATTCTTTTCTAGAACTTCAACAGTGGTAGCTGAACAATACGAACAAAAACTGTGGCGAGAACCTTGTTTTTATTACATGCCGGTAATTGACATATTTTCTCTTACTCATTATATTGTTATTTATATTTGTCTATAATACGTGGCTATTTCGTGCACACAATAAACAATACGGCACAATGGTGAGCGAAAGGGTTATTTCCGACTGCAAGGATGCGCCGCTTTTAAATTGACATATTTTATATTATATTGCGATTTTCTTGAATGAATTAACTCTACTATTTTACTGACAAGTTTAGAGGGGGGTTCTTTATCCCTGCACCAGGAGAATAAAACCAGGACAAAACGCCAAGGCGAGAGGGTTTATTCACGCTGTCAGATACGATTGTGATGATTGTGGTAGAATTGACACCATTGAATGTAGGTATTTTTCCTTAACATGATTACATATTGTGTCACCTAAGAATGGCAATAAGAAAAGGTGTCCTAGGTATTCAATGGCGTGTATTGTGGGTCAACTATGTCACATGTCTCGTCTACTGTTGCAATGCTTGTGTGTCAAGATGCATCATGTAAAATTTCAAAGCAATATCTGCGGGTACAAAGGAATGTAATGGGCCTTTCGAGATTCCTGTCAACACGTCGTATTATATTTTCCAAAGATCAAACTTCAGATGATTTAGGTCTTAACATTAAGTTGTGATATATACATATGCAAGGTTATATAGTATACTGGCCAGGCTTTTTATTAAGTCAGTGCAGACTAGGAGCCAAAAATCTGAAGAGTTCTGCTCCTGGTCCTTATCATTTCCAGAGAATCAGGAGCTGCTTTTTCAGGACCAGGAGCCATATAATATTATTATAAATGCTAATAACAATTATGCCAATTTTCATAACTTTATTAAATGAAAAAAAAAATCTTCCAGCTTTTTACGGCCAAAAAACTACCCCGATCTCCAGTCTATATTCACTTCAGATTGAGCATTTTTTCCTTTCTGCATTGGTCTTTTTGTTTTCTCATTTTTCAGTTTGCCCTGTTTTCTTCTCCCTACCGTCCTTCCTTCCTTTTCTATATTTTTTATTTGTGATTCAATGTGATCTACTGAAACTTAACCCCCAGGGCACTACCTGCTAATCTATCAGCATCTAAGCACTATTTTGATTGGGCTATTTGGAAGGTAATATCATGGAATCAGCAAATCACAGATACTCTAAAAATGGTGATATGGTTTACACAGTTGTAGAAGCACTCTTTTGATTGGTTACTAAGAGGGTTATCTCAAGTTGTATCCTGTAATGAGCCAATCAGATAGACTGTATAATAGGCGTAATGCCCAGGAATTATGTTGGCAATAATTAAATGAGATATGGGCACAAATAAAATGAAAATAACAAAATTACATAAGAATTCAGGCTTTTTGATTATTCAGATTTAAACCATTTCATTTATTTTCAACCCATTTGTGGCCATTTTGGTCATTTTTACACTGCTTTTTGGAATTTTTTTTTTGGTCAAAAGTGGATTCTCATACCTGATTTTAACATTTGAATTAAGCAGCTGTGATTCTGGACAACACACAGCGTGAAGGTCAATGGTCTGATTGCTAATAGCCTCGTCCCCGGAATCCAGGCACAAGTGTACGGAATGGTCAATATTTTGGTGTCTAATATAATTTTTCTGAAACCTGTAAAATCTTAGGACTAAAAGATGTTTAGTTTGGATGTTATGAGTGAAAATGTGCCCCACTTTGGTTGACCAACACTAATTTTACAGAGTACTCTACAGGATCATGTTTTCAGCTCTCCCGTCAAAATAGATTTAAAGATCGATGCAAAACATTAAGATGGGGGATTTGGGTCAAGATCATCCAATCAAGATGAAAACTTAAATAATTAATTTGTGTATCCCCCGTTCATCTGTTCAAAACATTTATCTGGGTGGATTGGGGTAGATCACATAAATTATTAATTATTGATTTGATTGTTTACAGGCCTTTAAATTCTAAAGCTAAACACTACTTAAATTTTTATGGCTTTCAGTTTTCAGTTGAAAGAGAGCAGGCACATTTTGTGAAGGGTGCACTGTCAAAATGTTTACATGGTTGTAATGTGTTCACATGTGTAAGCTCTTAACCACAAACTGCTTTAAGTCCAACCTGAGGTATAAAACAACACCCCCCACCCTATTCCAGAGTGGTTTTTTCAGAATTTTAACCCACCTTATTCATGGTGTTAAACCACTAGAAGCAGAGATGTAACTTCTGCCAAATTTCTGGATTTCCCAGATTTCTGGCCTTAATTAAATAAAAAACAAATTCTGCAAAGGTGAAAAAAATGTTACTTTTTTCCTTCCATTTCTGAGATCAAAATGTTAATAATATAGGAAGAACTTCATCAAAAACCAAGGTTTAAGTACCATATTTTTAGAAAGGAGGGTGTTGTACCCAAAAATTAGCATTAAGAAAGTACGTTTCCTGGAGCTTCACCAGATGCTACGCTCACATTTGGCTGTTTTTGGCCTTTAGTTCAAATTTTGGAGTTTTAGGAATGGGACTACTCGCCTGTTTCCTCTCGGAAGAAGATCCGCCTCATAATTGAGTCCCTTTGATTATCCCGTTTTGACTGATCATGATCCTTTCGTGGTTATAGCACCAGTGAGTGTGTCCATTTGTTCATCTATAAAGTGACGGAGGAGATTTTTTTAAGATACAAGTTCTCAAAAAATTGGTTGTAGACCACCTACGAGAACTGTTGAAGGTTTAATTGAAAACAAGTACAAAGAAACTGCAAACCTTGTTTTTTGCACATGCCAATTGTCCCCCAATTATTTTTCTTGCCCCCCCAGGTGGCCCCCTCCCCAGTTTTCCCCCCACCAGTGAACAAATGACATACTTTTGTCCAAAATCAGTGATTTCGGGGCCAAAAATCACCAAATTTGGCAAATCAGCGATTTTGGGCCAAAATTGGTCTAAATATCCAAATTTAGGATATTTCCCCCCCCAGAATTTCACTTATCCCCCCAAATTTCACTTTACCCCCCCCCATTTCCCCCCAAAAGAATCTGGTACCGCCACTGTGCATCATATTTTAAACTGCTGTGCAGATCAGTGTGAAAAATGGACAAAGAGCTACAAAGGCAATCTGTTATCTAGTCGTACAAATGAGAAATCATTGGTTTGGAGCTGATTGATCATTTCATAAACCCTCATTATTTGTCATCGGGGCGTTGCTGGTAAAAAGAGCAATTAAAATTTGATATTTGTTGGCATTGTATTTTTATGTGCACGAGAGATTGATAACTTTGTTAACGTGCATTCTACTGTCAGGCAGAATTGGTTTTGATGTTGAAAACAACTTTCGAGAGACATTGGAGGATTGACAACAGCCACGGGGCAAATATTAATAGTTTACGGTGTTTTAGCATGAAGTTTAAGCTTTATTTTTGGACAATTTGAGCCAATAAACGCACGCAGTAGCAGTTTTATTGTGGCAGATTGAAGAGGAAAGAATATGGATTACAACATGGCAGTTTGTTTTGCCTGAACGAAGTTCAAGAAGAGGCTATACACTTATTCAATATTAAGTAATGGGTATGTGTAGTATATATTTGCATTTTGGGAAAGTTTTTGAATAGAGCAATTGTCTTAAAGGGCCGATGGCCCGAATTAAATATGTAAAGTTTTCATTGGATAGAATGGCCTTTACCCCAAAACCCCATCTGTAAAGTTTTGCGCCAATATTTCAATCCATTTTGATGTGAGAACTAGAAAACGTGACTTTGTAAGCCCCTTAGATGTAAAATTAATATTGGTTGATCAAAATGTGGTACATTTTCGCTCATAACTTTCAAACCACACATCATTTAGCTCTAAGGTTTCACAGGGTAAATGAGAAAAATAGTAGCTTTCTTCTGATACCCAAATTTGACCACTTCCGGTAAAATCTGGGGCTTCTGGGGACGAGGCTATTAGTGATGATCGGACCATGGTCCTTTAAAAAAATGAAAGTGATTTTCACTCTGGCCGCGATGACCTGCGTGTGACGTTTTAGTAGCCTATGTGTCATAACCATCATGTGCAACGCACGCGACACGGCACAGAATTCCCGCATGCATAGTTGACTTGCGGTATGTGTTGTGTTTGTTAGTGAATACAGCTAGGTGGTCGTGTTGGACGCCAAGTATTTCTTGAATTTAGGCCTAAAAGTAATAATAGTAATGCCGCACGCTGTATTGTCGATGGCTGCACCAGCAGAAGTGATTGTGCCGACAAGGAAATTCAAAATAGCGGCACTGACAGTGACATATACTGCAAGCAAAAGGACCACCTCAAGTGGCGGTGCCCAGTTTGCCCCCCTGGCTAGAAGAAAAATGACGAATTTTGGGCAAAAATCAGCAATTTGGGGCCACAATTGGTTAAAAATCTACATTATGAATGTTTTGTCCCCCAAAAATGTACTTTTTCCCCCAAAAAAATTTGACTTTGTCCTCCATTTTTCCCCAGAAAAAGAAGTCTGGCGCCACCACTGATCACCTCTCATTCACATGTTGAAGTTGATGCTAAAATAGTCATCTTTGAGGAAATAATTTTTTTTATACTAGAAGTTGAAATTTCTTGAAATTTCACCAGGGTGGCATCGATCGAGTGGTTTGATTTGGTTTTGATCAGCTGGTGGGGTGTTTTGGGAGTTTATCACCCACGTGCGCGTTAACATTGTTTACTTCCAAACGGATACTATAACGTCACGTCCGGGTCAAAGCCATCTCCAGCATCTTGCGACGCATTCGCGAAATGAGAAAAGGACCATTTCGCTCTGGTCAGTTTATCCTTGAAATTTACCACTTTTGTGATGTTAAAGACACTATCAGTGATTCACTCGAGAGACAAAAATATTAGAAATTTGCAGGAATAGCTTAAAAGTGAAGTAAAAGTCTGTATGAATTGTATAAGTTATTTTTTGCAACTGAAAAATTGGCAGAAAAAGGAAGAAAATAGCAGTGTTCAAAGATTTGATACACCATTCACTTGCGTGTTGTAGTAAGTGTCCATACGGACAGTGATGGCTAAAAAACTATCCGATTCTGTCCTTATTAGGTTGCTTTAGCACTTGTAGGGTATGTTAGGACAGGTATATACTTTTTACACACATGCAAAAATCTGATTTTTTATGATTTTTTTGATTTAGCAAATCACTAAAAAAAAATTGGTGTTAAGATATGATCAGGATGTTGAGGTATGAAAATGTAACAAACAAAGAAATTTCTACTCAGTGGTATCCATGGGACTTCCCCCAAATTAAAAAAAATACTATTTTTTCTCTCTTTTGCTAGTGTTGCTTTATATCAAAATTATTACTGTCTGTCCTTAGTGAAACAGACATTAAAGCTTGTTAAAAGTTGCCTTAAACTATAATATTTTAGTTATTTCATAATGTCATAAATGTCAATTGAATGGCGGAATTCAACCATTTTGCATAAAAATCTGCCATACTCAGCTTTAACCACTTGCAGGTGTCTTTATAACAATTTCCAATACAATGATGAAAAAAAAAACTGAGGGAGTTGTTTGTTTACATTCTAAACAAAATGACTGATAGAGGCTCTAAAAGATGATTTTTTGTTGATGAGCATGAGTAGCACTTTCACACAGGATTTTACTATTAAAAAGAATGCAGCGAATGCATGTTTCTACAATAAGTTAAAGTCATTTGGTTGTTTTATTTAAAGACACTTTCATTGATTTGAAAAATATTTGAAATTTGCAGGAATAGCTTCAAAGTGAAGGATACGTCTGTAGACTTATCATAAGTTAACTTTTCAACTGAAGAATTGACAGAAAGAAAGGAAGAAAACGGCAGTTTCCAAGATACGAGTCCCCGTTCAATTACGTGTTTTAATTATGTGTCCGAACGGACAGTTATATATGACTAAATTTCCAATTCTGTCCTTATTAGGTGCTCTGAGCCTTATCATTTGCAGGGTATGTTAGGATACCTGTACTTCTTACATACATGCAAAAATCTGATTTTTGATGATTTTTTTGATTTCTGATTTAGCAAATCACTCATAGTGCCTTTAATTGAGATTTTGGCAATGGATTGCAAACCCCAGGGGCGTACCCTATCAACCAACTTGGGGAATTCCCAAGTCGTCCCGGTGACATGATCCAAAAAGCCTCAGCCCAATTTACTTATATTTGGTGCAAATTTAGACAAAAATGCAATTTATGCAACTCTATTTTGTCACAATAATTTGAGCTGCATAGCCACTGCAACCCACTAATATTTAAAGCCAGGGGAAGCAACAACAACCTCTCCCCAGATTAGACTGGTTGAGAACATGATGCATCATGGGAAAAATTGGACATCCAGACTCCAGATAATGCAAACATTACAAACAATATAATGTTCAATATAATGCACACTAAAACAGCTTACAATAACTAAACCGTTTTTCTTTTTAACAATCATACAGACTCTTTAATTGAGCTGTTTTTAACATAATATCTCACTACTTGATGTAATGGTGACTGGGACGACAATCAGTTGACGCGTAAGATAAAAAATGGGACTGGCAGGAACAACCAACCACTGGTGGTGCACCGTGAGGAATCACAACTTGCTGTGTGAGTGCAAGAAGGTTGTAAGTGCAATAGCTGCCATTTGTCAGAAATTCCCATCAAACATACTATTATGGCAAGTCTTTGGTCAGTGGCTCTTGAAAAGGTTCTTCAGGCAAAACAGTCGCCTGAAAAAACATCTCAAGAGCCTTTGGCCTAAGAACAGATAAATTAAGAACAATCATAATACATGGCAGCACACAATGCATCATGTGGCAGCTATTGCACTTACGTCCTTCTTGCATTCACACGACAAACGATTCAAAAGTTTCCTGAACCTGTCCACATAGCATTTGCCATTGTTTTAAAGGGATTAGCAGCGATTTGCTAATCCGAAACATCGAAAAAAATCATCAAAATTCATATTTTTATATTTTTGTTACTGGCATGGATATGCGAACATAACCTGCAAGTGGTTGGCTTGAAATCCGTGTATTAAAGACAAGGCAGTACTTTTTATCCGGTTTCTGTAATTTCTATACGTGCGTATCAAAATTCCGACTTGAGATCAAAAAAGCCTTTCCCGCTGTATATCACAGATTATCAGCCTGATATTGTGCACCATGATCAATACATTTTGACCTCAAACACAAACATTATTGATCTTTGGTTATTTTGTACTGGTGTAAACCTCAATCAGCTGTGTAGTTCTTACAAGAGGTACATTGTGGGAGTAAATATAGGTACAAAGCTACATTGTGGGCGTTTTTGTCATTATGGGAGTACGCCCACACTGAATCTCTGCCAAATGCTGTTTTTTGGCCTCTAGGGGGGGTAGGTATAGGTCTAAGCTATGGGTGCCCACAGCGTTACACATGGATTTTGTATATTGCTGTGAGGGTGTAAAACTTCACACCAAAATAATCCCACAGTGTATGAATATACCTACAAATACCCCCACAATGCATGTATGTACCGATTTATACACAAAAACACACAACTTTGTGGGGGTATTCCCACAATGTACCTCTTGTCGGTACGGGTGTGCAGATTTTGAGATGCCGTCGTTGCGGGAGACGGTATCTCAAATATCCTCAAATACTTAATTTTTTTCACTATTTGGTGGTTTGTTTCAACATTAAAGCAATTATATGGAATTGCACACACTTGTCCCTGATTTATAAGTTAAAATAATGCATTTCCACATTTTTTCGATTCTCTCGCATTATCGCTGCTAATCCCTTTAAGGGTAGTGTCAACCCTAGTGCTTTTGTTTTTACATGAATTTCTGATTTTTGCACCATATTAAACATCAACCTGTGTTCCATCGTTACCAACAAAGGTTATCCAATGCAGACAATCCTGAGTTGTATTTTTTGCCGATTTAAAACAGCTATTTGACTGTTTAAAGTCACAAAAACCACATGGTCTTAACGGCGGGAATTTAAGCACATTACATGCCATCAGGCGCAAGGCGCAGCATCGCGTCGCGTGGTGAATTTTTACTGTGTAATGAAGCGTGCACATGTTTTAATGTACTTTTGCGCGAACGCATCTTGGAAAAACGAAAAATAATATTTGAAAATGTAAACAAAGTGCTAATTTAGACCAGATGAAATTTCAATTTCTTCTGATTTCTGGAGTTGAAGACAAAAGAGGTTTGATTCAATAGTGCATAAAGATGTATTTTCATCACTTGCACAACATACTCAATTTTGAAGTTAAAAAGTAAAGTTATTTGAGAAAGAGACAGCTTGAAATGGCGTGAAAAGTCACTTTTTTTACTAAAACACGGATTTTCTCAATGTTCAATTATCGCAAAATTCGGCAAATTTTCAGACAATATAACTCCAAAAATACCGAAGTAAAAGGTAAAGTTTAACTTTCATACGATAGTAATCGGTCCTCTCTAGGGACGGTTTTCTCAATTTTTCCTTTTTCGATTTCTAACTAAAGATATTCTCCAATATATACTCAAATTTTGGAAAAGAAAGGTAAAAATCACGCTTTTTTGACATTTTTCCTTATATTTCGAAAAGTAAGCCCTATTTTTAAAAAATAAAAAAAATGTCCCTAGACAAATTTGTTTTGTTTCTAAAAAATAACATAAGAAATCATGAAAATTCAAATTGTTTTTGTTATGCTGTCTGAAAATTTTGGGGCAAAATCATGTCTTTTTGGTATTTTTCTCAAAATACAGAAAGTTTTACATTAATCCGATGCCATCATCGGGTTCATCATCCAATTTTCTTTCTAGAAATGTATACTTTTACATACAATAATGAAATATTTGCAAAGTTACAAGCCAAAATAGATACTCGGAAAACTCAAGGTTGACACTACCCTTAAGTTAGGAAGGGTCTGGCACTTCATCAGCCTAAAGTTCAGGAGGGGGTCGGTCTAGGACTCCAAGTTCTTTTATTCATAAGTTGCTTTAATTGCACTATTTCATACTCATAGTACAGGGCATCTGTTTACCAAATTGGATGCTAGTATAATACACTTATGAACATCTAATTCAGCCAATATTTAATTACTAAAGAAAAAAAAAAACGCTAATCAAATCTTCACATCAGCATAGCTACCATCCTGTGGCAGGCTTTGCACGGGATTAAAATGAATGGAACAATTTAACCAAAGTTATTTAAAAGCCCCACTATGTTTGTTTTGCTTTGGTGTATATTTAATGCTATAGAGTATGATCAAAGGTTCTTTTAACAGAATGACATCTGGCGAATAAAGGATCGCCCGCCTCCATAAAAAAGGCTTGTGACGTTGATAATCTAAAAATCTCCTCGCAATTGTATGCCTTATGTGTGTATCAAAGAATGGGCTTTGTGCAGCAATGAATAGGATATAGATTCAGTTTCATTAGACACATTCAGAACGTGTATTCAATCTTCTCCGTCTTTTGTGTCAGCTAAATTTTCATTTGGTCAAACCTATTTCTGGTTCTTTTTAGCTCAGCTTGTATTGTTCTAGATTTTGCAAATGCGATTGTGTGTGTCTGACACACTTTGTCCTTCGCTTTAATTTCATACAAAACAAGGATTTCTTTTCTTTTACTTGTCTACTGATACTAGTTAATATAAAAAGGCTTTTAAATGCTGTCTGGTGCGTCTATGAAATGAGTGGATTGTTATTCTTATTTTGGATAACAGAATGACTGAATTTGTGATGAAATGTGTTGAGGCATAAACTACATTGATCAAAAAGTGAAGGCAGGATGGATGGAAAGTGAGTGAAAGGTTTACACAGCAATTCACTGTGCTAACACCAATTAACCTGGAAATACTATAAACCCATAGGCATCAGAATGAGGGGGTATACATGCCCTAAATGGTGACAGTTAACAGTTTAAGGTGGGTCCCATAGCTGGCTCAAGAGTGCTTAATGGTAATGAAAAATCATTTTTGTCAATAGATGGTTATAATAAAACAAATTAATGAAAACCAATGATATGGGTATTTGTCAAACAATTGCATGATGCATGTTGGTTTTAGCTGTCACATAGGTAAAAATCACAAAATACAGCATTTTTCATGTTTTTACATTTTGAATTTTCATTTGCAAACCGTACATCATATTTCTATTTTCTTTGCAGATTATGAAAGCTGATGTACTTTTATACAATTTCCCTGCTGCAGGTATAGAAATATTCATAATTTAAGATAAGGGCTTTTTTCTAAAAACCATGAGTTTAACAAATTTTTGGGAAAACATTCCCACATCTTGAGTTCTGAACATTTTTACAATACCCACAGCAGGGAAATCATGTAAAAGTACACCAGCTTATATAATCTGTAAAGAAAATTGAAATAGGATGTGGGGTTCGCAAATGAAAATTCAAAATATAAAAATATGAAAAAATGCTGTATTTGGTGATTTTTACATATCTGACAGCTAAAACCATCATGAATCATGCAATTGTTAGTTCAAAACACATATCATTGGTTTTTTGTTTTATCATAACCATCATTTCACAAAAATGATTTTTCATTCCTATTTAAAGGACGACTCAGAGATTTCCTGAGGAGGGCGCCTCATTTCCAAAAAAATTGTGTTTTTTGCATGTACATAATGCTTGTCCATATACTAATCACTGTGTGAATTTCTCAGCTTAATTCGAATTCCTTCTATAGAAAAATCACACCTGTGTTATAGATAACATTCCGGATCCGAATTGTGTTATACACAGTTCTTATGGGACGTAATACACACATAAGACATGGTTTTTTACGCATCAAAACGAAAATCCGATTCATTCTCAAATTCGGAATTGGGACATTTTAGGTTACAATCTTTAATTCTCGTTGCATTTTTCATTATACACATAAAAAATAGATTTTGAAATCTCTGAGTCAGACTTTAATCACTTCTTGAGCCATCTATGGAACCCACCTTAAGAGTGGCCAAGGAGTTTTCACTCCCATTATGTGCCCAAGGAGTTCCCAACCACTTTCCCAAAGGAACTTTTGCATGAATTTTACCACTTAGACAAGACCCCATCAGTACTAAAAAATTTATTATTTGGGTTTAAATTAGATCCCTTAGCACAACGAGTCATCTAGAATATTTAAAAGAATTTTTTATGAACTGTAGCCAAATTTTTTTGTTAATATATATGTGCACATATACATGTAAGTTAACAAATAATTAGTACATTTAAAACAAAAATAACCCTTTATGTGCTTGAAAGCAAACATTTCAATGTGAACCTTGCAAAGCATTAATCACAAACTCTAGGAAAACAACGTGATTTTGCCAACTCCCTTAAAAAAACAGAGTTTGGAGGACCCCACTAATTAGCTCAATCATTACACCGCAAGGCCATTGAATTTTTTTTATTTGTAAAAGAAGCGCATTTAAAAAAGTATCAAAAAAACCAACCTCAGCTTTTAATCAGGCTAGAAGGGGGGCACTTCTTCTTAGACTTGAAGGGGGATATATCCTGTCCAAGAATTCACGTAAAAAGGGTGTTTTTTTTTCTTGAATGGTTACGTATGTTACGTAAAAAGCATATTTAATTTCGGGTTTTAGGGTCTCAAATCCTGTATAATGGTCCATAAACTTTGTGTACCTCACTGTGGGGTCACAGGTAGCAATACAAATCAATGGCGGGGCACCACAAGGGGGCAGGGGGAATGTTCCCCCTATTTTTTTTTTCCTTGTTCCTCAGTTGGCCCCCACCTTCACTTGCCCCCCCTGAAAATAAAGGTCTGGCCACCACCACTGATTCAAATCCATTGTAATGCAGAGTGCATCATAACCCATGCATTTGTCAAAAAGGTGGGCACACTCCCATAATCTATCCTAATTGTAACTTTTTTTTTTTTTTTCTGGTTTGCAGCATTTGTGATTTGAAATTGCTTTTCAATAGTTTTGGCGGACATAAAAAGTCGATTCATAGCATTCACCATGTGGCGCAGCTGTATCATGATTGATACACAGTCAGTGTGCGCAATATTCACCAAAATCGCTTTGCTAAAGTAAGACAACCACTTCCTTACTTCTGTCTGGACAAATTATACGTGAGAATTGTAATAAGTTACACATAAAGATACATGAGGAGTTTCCAGAAAGATCGCCCCACCATTTTGTCGACCCCGGTTTTTTTACATATATTATAATGCTTTACCCACTATATCAGATCACACCTGAAGGTGAATAACCGAATACGCCGCTTTACTATAAGATAATGATTTCGGACTTTCTTCGTGCACGACAGAAAGTCAAGGCATGTTTTTTCTATGGTAACGATTACGAAATAACCATCAAGTTCAAAACAAGGTTATGGGTTTTCTTTTGCACCTGTTTTGTCCATAAACATTCGAAACGTTCGCGGTAGGTGGTCTACAACCAATCCCGTGACATTTGAGAGAATTGTATCCTAAAAAATCTTTTTTAATTGTTTCTTTAAAAAAGAATAAAATCTGATCACAACGTTGTAATTTTGGGCGGGTTTTATGTTAACCAAATATATTTTTTAAACAGCAAAAGAGAAAAGACATATACGTGCCTTGGTTGGTAATGCATGTTATGTGTGGATGCCTTTACACTCCTATTATTTGCTAATTTCGTTCAATCATTGTCATCACTTAACAATTCTTCACTTCCCCATGCACTTTTAAAGTAGGAGTCCATCATTTGTGTGAAAAGTGCCCTCAGTTTTTCCAATATTCAGGTTATCCACGAGGATGCATCCTGCGTGTGTGTGTGTGCATGCGTGCGTGCGTGCATGCGTGGGTGCATGCGTGCGTGCATGCGTGTGTGTTGTCAAACTTTTAGTACATGTGCAATTTTTGTTATTGTCCATATCCCAGTGTTTAATGCAAAGTCCAATTGCAATCATTATTATGTTGGTATGAATCCAACTGTGGAAAAATATAAGATCCAAAATATAATAATGATAAAATTGGATGATTTTCACCCAATATAATTTGTCTTGCTAAGAGTTTTAAAGTATTGGGCAAGACATAGTAGAGCCCAATTATTTGTGAAGACTCATTAAAACATCAATTTTGAAAGCCTTTTTAAATATGGCAATTGGGAGAATTAATCTATTTTAAGAATGAGGTCAGAAAATTTGATTCTGCCTTTCTCTAATATTTTTTTAAAAGATTCATATTAGAGATCAGTACTCCTGTAAAGATAATTTGATAACATAGCAAACCCTCCCTCCCCCTCTGACAAAACCAATAGTTGGGCAAAAATAACGCTGATGTTAATAGACAATGTTTAATATGATTGGAAAAAGTGTCAAAGCAGCATGCATGCTGTCAAGGGCGCCACCGGGAGAATTTAGCACTAATTAATTAGTGGAGTTGGCGTGCAAACTCAATGAATTTAGAATTGAAAAATATTGCTTTATAAATATTTTATGACTTTTAGACCTCTTTTATAGCTGGCTTGGAAATCATTCATCCAAATCAAATTACAATTATAATTACAAACAAATCTTAAAATGGCCATTAAAAAATCACTTGCGTTAGGAAATGTGTCGCCATTATCTGCTTCCAAAGAAGGCTTCTATTAATACAGGGGCATGGGGGGGGGTAACCTTGCAATCCATAGAAATTCACTTTTTGGGTGGTCAAAATGGAGAAAAATAAATAAAATTTACTTTCAGAATTTGGGGACTTGTGATGATGTGTATGGCCCCCTTTTAAGCCATGTAGGATGTACTAAGTCGCAAGGTATTGCTCCTATTAATGCTAGGCATGGCTGTACAAAGGATTTATTTACGGGAATGTGGGCAGTGGTGTAACCAGTGGTGGGTAGGGGGTGAGTACCCCCCTGCTCGGAAGTCTTCCCCACCAGCCCCCAAATGAACTGACTGTTTGCACAGTGTCTTTGGAGAAAGACCCGAAATCTCCCCTCATAAAATGCCTCGGCACCCCTTATGCCCCCATGGGCTGTTACACAACTGGGTGTGGGACTTCTGAAAAATGGAGCTTTCTTGTAACCCTAAAATGGTGCTACTTTTTTAACATTTCATCACCAAAAAGTGGACTTGTCAATTGAACTTGTCAAATTTCCTCCAAATTTTTGACCTTTTTAATTAAAAAAATCAGCAAAAAGTAGACCTTTTGTGGAGTTTGGGGTGTGACCCCCCCCCCCCCATATACATGCCCATTGCTAAGTACAACCCTCCTGAAGTGATATTGGAAAAAAAATTGGGTCTACTCTCAAGTGAATTGAGCTTGAAGATTTGCAAAGGCTTGTATTAGTGTGCCAAAGTCCACTTAAAATAAGCACCCATAAACTCCCAGCTGGTGACCCTACCCCTTAACAAAAGAGGTTACATTTATAAACACTATGAGTTACAATATGCTCATCCACCAAAGGCACAGTTCAGTGGGTTTTGTACTTGTACCTACATTGACATAAACTTACCTTGTGTGATCTGGGATCTGGGTATCATATATCATACCCCAAAACCAGGGGTGTTTTTTCTAAGTACATTGGTGAATGAAAGCTACTGAACTGTGCCAAGGGAATTGAGATTTTACTAGCTCACAGTGAGAAGACTCCATCAACTTGCTTTGTTCTGTGCAGAACTATGGTAAGAATGCTGGTAAGGCTGAAGAGGATTTGGCTGAATTATTTTAGAAACTCTTATTTTAATTGGTTACTCAAATCATTATAACATGTAATCAACCAATCAGAAATGTGTTAACCCCATGAGGTCTACCACTGTTTTTACAGTATCTCTGATTGGCTCATTACACGATATAGCATGATATAACCTCTGAGAAACCAATCAAAATATACTTTCTATAATTAGGTCTCTTCAAACCTATTACACTTTTCTTACCATGTCTCTGATTGGACAAATACATCATATAACCCAATGTATAACCAATCATAGAATCGGATGGTGTTAAGAAAGACAGGATTGCCCAGGGGATTAAAAATAGGTTAACCTGATTGACATCTTGTCCACCATTTAACTTCATCAAAATTTAGATTTTGGTATCGAATGAAAGCTCATATTTTTCCTCATAACCAATAATAATAATGTTTAATTCTTAAAACATGTGACATATCCAGCTTAGTGCTCAGGTTGTTGCTGTAGAGCCCCTAAGACAACACAACAAATAAATCCAGAACAACAAGGGAACATTTAAAGGTGCTTGTTCTGATTTATGTGTATTGTGTTCTCTACTTGATATGAGAGCCCGGCACTTGCACATACGCTCCATCAAGTACCGTTGGAAACAAACATGCAGTTTTGATGTTGGAAGTAATAATGCATATTGCAAAGCCCTATTCAGTACGGTGCTAATTATTGATGGTTAACTATTAAAACGACGGGTTTTTGTTTATATCTTGGGAATGAAATGGATTTGAGGGCTCAAATTTCAGGACGACAATGAGAAAAATACGGCCTTTCATCTGATATCAAATTCGATACTACTTCCGGTTAAATCAGGGGGTCCCAAAGACGATCAGAACACCCACCTTTAAAAGGCCGATTTTGCAGAGATTACACTCAAGATTGGTATGGATTGGCAACCAAATTCACATTATGACACTGGCTCCACAGTGAATCAAACCCGGGCAGCATTGGTGCAAGGCAAGTGGATGGACCAATGCACCTAACCTGCCCCTATTAATAAAAACAACCAACATCAACTACAATAATTTTAAGCCTGAGGAATACTTCCTGTAAGATGGTAATGTGGTCAATCACACCATGCTCTTTTACATATCATAAATGCTGGAGAAATTCAGCACAATATTTGCAATTGAGTGTTTCTGTTGATGTACCTTCGTGTGAAGTTGAAAATGTAATAATAAAACATATGAAAAATTGAACCAGATATCCTTAAAAATCACAATCAATGATTTCTTCAAATTGCGCCCTTAATTTTTAAATCAAAGTCTTTTTTTTGCACTATTGGCCCAGTATAAATGCAGTTTAATGGCTGACTCTGCGATTTTGAAATCTAATTTTTGGTGTAGTAATTAAAAATAGTCATATAGAACAAAAGATAGTTACCTAAAATGCTTAATTCCAAGGTTAGAGATGAATCAGATATTTCGTTTTCATGCAGTACACATTTATGCACAGTAAAACAGTGCCATAGGATACCGTGTATAACAACAATTCCGGATCCGGAATTTTATAACAAAGTTGTGGTCTTCTACATAAAGGACTTACAGTGATTAGTATATGTACAAGCATTATGTATATGCAAAAACATGATTTTTTTTGGAAAATGAGTGCGCCCTCATCGGGACATCTCTGAGTCAGCCTTTAACATGCAGTATCTGTCAAGAAATGATAATTTTTATGCTTATATTACAAATAGAAGTCAGGATCATTTTTTCAGGTCAGGAAACAGTCATAAATGGCATCTTTAAGACCACTTTAAAATGCTTAAGTGTCTGTTTTACTCAAAGATATAAGGTGCTATTATGACACTACCAATTTAGAGACAAAATGGGCATTTTGAATTTGGAAAAAAAATACTGATTGTGGCTTTAAAGGTCCCAGGAAATGCAAATAGAATTGATGTGGTTTGTGTCAAGTCTACAAGGAGGGACAAGAAAGCATTCAATATTTGGGTTGGTGATGACATCATTAGTAAAACTATTGATTTTTCAGAGGAAGTGGAGTAAATAGAAAATTCCCGGGGAGTGGTGTGAATCTATTCATGACACTAACTGAAAATCAATAGTTTCACTAATGATGTCACTGGTAGTGTGTTCTTTTTTCTGGCCCAATTTATTGGAATGGAATGTCCCCTAAAGATTTGAAGTAGGTTTATCATCTCATTTCCTGGGACTTTTAAGGCAATAATCCTTGATTCTGAACAAACAACAGTTTTTATGATGTTGCATGCCATTAAATAAAAGACTAGCCCTAACAAACTCAACATTTTCATTCCAAGTAGAAACAATTTATAAAATGTAACAACAAATTTGATGAAAGGCCAACTTTATACCTATGCAGCTGTACTAATTAAGATCTGGGCTCACTGATTTTACTACAGAAATGTTTTTGTCACGTAGGCTATCAGGTACAGCTGGAATGTCCATGTGGTAATCCTTTGTCACACTGTGAGTGTTGTTATGTGTGTGTGTGTGCATGCATACGCATGCGTGTGTTTGTGTATGTATGCATGTGAAAAAATAATTAACCCAGAATGATAAACCTCTACTTTAAAATCGAATGCTTGCTTCTCCAAGTCACATCGGTAAACATCATAGGTAATTACCAAATTTGGGTCAAAGGTCATCTAGAGATCATTTGTTGAAATGTTTACCTGTATGTATGCTACAAGAAAATGTTATGGGTATATAACAGGCAAGTCCATTTTTACAAAAACGCCACTCTTTAGAAATCCTGAACCCCTAAAAAAAATCCTGCATATGGCCCTGGTCAACATCATGTTATCTGAATCATAGATAATACAGAAAAGTGAAGTAGTAACTAATAAGAGATTGATATCATTCACTCTGAGACGAATATACCAACATTGGTATATCTGTCTCAGGTTCGCTGCTAGCAGTGCAGAGCAAAGGCATGAAACTGTCACTGTACTGTTTCCCACATGCCACTAGAGGGAGTACTTCCTTGTTTGTCAATGTGGTAATGTTACAATAAGGACAGCTTTTTTCCAGCGAAGATGGTATAAAATCGGAGTGGATAAAAGCTACAACATTGCAAGTTACCCAAGCACATGTGCAGCAATTAAATGATTGGCAGAATATCACAGTCATGCACAGAGTTGGGTGGTTGTCTCATGTAGCAGTACAAAGTCCTCTGGTTCCCATTATTTTGAAAGTTAAGGACATGGTGTATGCCTACTAGGAAATTCATTTACATTTCCTAAGCAGCTAGAAACAAAACTTTTGATTGGATGACAGCCCACCCATCACAGTGGAAAAGTTCTCAGTTCATTGACATGTAATGGATGATCTGACCCATGGTCTTGAGAGTACCATTATGTGTACTAATGCCCAGATAACACAAGCGTTGATTTCAAACCTCTTTCCTTTAAGTTTGAAATTGTAATCTCGGTGCAATGAGCTGTGGTAAAAATATTTAGGATCTATTTGATTGATAAACTACCCACAATGTTCCAAATTGCTGAACAAGGAATTTGCTGGCTATATTGAAGTCTTTGTGACCACTGTATTTGACTGAACTGCTTGTTCACTTAGGCCTACTCTTTTACACGAGATTGAGATATTTTGGTGAATGAATGAAAATGTAAACAGGGGCCAGGCTTATATGGGAATTGGTGGGGCAAATTGACCAAAGTACAAGTGTGAATTTTTTGTCAAAAAAATGGGGTCTTTGAGTATTTTACCTAACATATTAATTAACTAACATCCTTGCCTAAGCGATGGTTTGTCTGTTTTAAGACTATTCTTGTTAAAATATTAAATCCTTGAAATACATGACAATATAACTTAATGGTGATAGGTTGGTGATAACAGTTGAAAAGCAGATAAGTTGATAGTGTCACTGGTTTCTGATCTTTTGTTTTTTAGTGGTTTTGGCGTTAAAGCTGCAATGAGAGATTTAGGTCAAGCCATATTTTTCTGTGTGATATTTATATTACATATAGATTAGAACACTCAATAGATTTCCTATACCTTTTATTTGGCTACAGAAATACTTCAACTGAAACAAAGGTGATTGGTATACCTATATTTCCAATAGAAAACATAGGCTGATTTTGTATTTGCTCCTGCAGGAAATGAGAAATTTCACAATTTTTGTACAAAGAAACAGCTCAGCTTAATCCTTAGATGGGGATATTTTGATAGCAAGCTTTACACCAGTGCGAAATTCAGAATTACACATTGTTTAGGGACACCTGCTTTATGAAATCTTCATTGCAATGTTTAATAATTGCTGCAATTTCTAAAATATGACAATTTCAAAACACAAAAACATACATTTGAAAAAAAAATTCTTCTTAATTTTGTTCTAAAGATAGATCCATGATCAATACTTTTTTGTGTAGAGGTATGTCCAGCAGGCCTTGTGGAGCATTTATGAAAGGGGGGGGTCTTAAGCAGTTAAAGGCAACTAATTGCATATGGCACATTTTTTGTAGAGGGCCCCCAATTTTCAAATTTGATTATGTTGGCAAGTTACGTTGATGCATTGACGCGTTGGGGATTGTCTAGGGAAACTATAACTGCGAACGAGAATGCTAAAAACATGCGTATTTATATAAAATAAGCGATTTTTGTAATAAGAATTTGGATCCAGATTGGACTTAATGGCGCAGTGTGGAAATTTTACGTTTATGTCCGTCCCTGATGAAAATAGTGCCACCTCGAGAAATAACCTCTAACTGATTGCCTGAAACTGTCTGACTGAACCAATTAAAACAAACTAATGGATGAGCGTAGACACGACATGGCGTATTTCCCGGCGTATTTCACAGTGTAAGGCCGTTTCCAGCAGCGTTGAATTATTATCGGGGATACCCGGTAATATTATTCAATTAAAAAATTCCTTGTTGTGATGACACGACATTTCGAGTTCGTACCATTCACAGGTATGTTTACTAGACAGTTACCATTGCTGCAACGTGTAAAAATATAAAATGTTTAAAAAAATTAAAAAAATTGGGGGCGCTCTTCAAAAAAATGTGCTAATATTGCTTAAGATTATGGTAAGTGGAGTTTGTTTGTTTTGTTTCTCACCGGCGACCCTCCCCCCTATTACTTTTGGAAAACTTTTTTTTTTCCAAAAAACAGTGGCTTTTAAGAAAAATGGCAAAATAGACCCAAAGAACAAATTGGAGAATAAACAATAACCAAATGACTTCTCTTAGTATTCATTTTTTATATCAATCAAATCAAGGGTCAAAATACTTTGGGGGCTACGGGGGCTATTTGAGCAAATTCTGCCAAAAGTAGCCCTCGTAGTGCATTTACCATAGGCCAAAATTTCTCACGGGGGCTATTTTGTGAAAACTGGGGGCTAATCGCCCCTTAGCCCTCGTGTATTTTGTGCCCTGAATCAAATAACCCGGGCAAATAACTTATACTCTGCAGCTCTGTCTAGCTCGAAGTATGAAAAAGTAGCGACCCGGGTGTATACATTGTACTGACTTTCAGCGCGCGTGTAGGCAAAGCACAAGTGCACTGCACCAGAAAAGAACTCAGAAAGGCGGCGCTGGGTATATGCACAGAGTTGTCACTGCAGACAAGACAAAAGTATTACTTTTATGCCCATGGGGTTAGGTACAGGGCAAGGCGTCTCATGATTTGTGTTACGCGTAAAGTTAGGTATTGAGTTATGTGGTAGTATTAAGGTAGGATAAGTGTAGAGTTAGGGTAAAGCGGGTCATGCCCCCCGAAAATTGATCCCTGAACATTACACAAATGATATTAAATTACAAACATTTTTGTCGCAATCATAATTTTTCTTCCCACAAAGTGTTTAAATTCCTACAAACAGCAAATGATTATTTTCTTACAACTTTGCAAAAAAAAAAATGTGTCATAAAAATGTCTGATTTATAAGGTATTTAGTAAGATAATCTAGAATCTTTTATTTGCAAACAATATCATTAGTAGTGCAACAGCTGTGAATAACAGTGTTTAACCACTGCCTTTAATACAGCTTTTCTGATGATAATTACCTCATATATCCATTAATAACCAGGTTAAAATGCAGCTTCGCTTACCATGTTGCGATTGGACTCAAAGAATCATATACGTTCCCACTTGTGCACAATCAGCAAATCACAAAAGTACCATTCGGACCAATCAGGAATCACATAAGTTCTGTTGTGACCAATTGGCAGGAAGAGCTCATGAGCATGGTTAAAGTCATTGCCTGTCATTTATTTTAATACACCCCTTCAGTCAACTGTTCTTAGTGTGATTGTAATTTGTTTTGAATTAACAGTGTGGTTTAGCTATAAATGTTCTATACCTCATGAGATTTAAAAAAATAAAATTTCTGAATTTAAAACACAGCTGCAGAGATAAGTCAAATTTCATTATTTTTTTATCTCCCTGGCACTTTAGCAGAAGGTGGAGTTTGTCATAGCAAAATCTGCCATGGTCCAAGTCAGTCCGTCCATCTGTCTCCGCCTGTTACCATCAGACCTCTGACCCAATGCCGTACGCAGCTAATTTTGGGGAGGTGCAGGACTTCGAAAAAGTGGACCTTTTTTTCTAAAAAGTGGACCTTTTTGGTAAAGTGGACCTAACCCCCCTAAAATTGTCCCTTTTTGGACTTTGTGAACATATTATCACCAAAAAGTGGGCTTTCTTGTCAAAATATTTCTAAATTTAGGACCTTTTTATAAAAAAAGGCCAAAGGTTAAATGTTAAATTTTCAGACTTTTTCCCCACTCTTTTTTCCCTGAAAACCTGTACAAACTCCTTTACCAAGTTTTCTGCTCTTCTCCAGAAATACTGTGCAATGACTTTTCACTGCTTTTCAAACAATGATACTGCATGCTTATGACTAAAAGGTGAATTTAGTACCCGATCTCAATGTCAAAATTTGACGAAACTTGGTGTGTGAGTAGTGGTGGATGCAAATAATAACCATGCACTGTGTCAACATTATTTGTACATTATTATTGAGCTCATTTGTATATTTGCTCTGATTGGTTCAGTTACAAAAAGGAATCTTCTACTAGATCCCAATGTCCAAATTTGACAAAACTTGGTTTGTGGGTAGTGGTGGATGCAAGTAATACCCATGCATTGTGTCATCATTATTTGTACATATTATTGAGCTCATTTGTATATTTGCTCTGATTGGCTCGTTACTATAAGAGTGAACTTCTACCAGATCTTAATGTCCAAATTTGACAAAACTTGGTTTGTGGGTAGTGGTGGATGCAATACTCATGCACTTGGACATAAATATTTTTTTCTGTATATTAGTAAACTCATTTGCATATTTGCTCCCTGCCACGGACCATTTTTTGAAAACACACCAATAATTGTGGGACCTTTTTCTAATTGTCAGATCAAATGCCGGTCCCACAATTTGTCACATCTAAAAATAAGCTAATTATTATGTATTAGGTCTTTAAAAACATGCAGCCTGTTACCCTAATTAACATAATGGAATAAAGTCATAGTATTGGGGTTTATTCCTTTAAAGAGAGTCTGTCACTCAAAAACAGTGTCTAAGAAAGTGGTTCATTTTGACACAACTAAGCAAAAAAAGATGGAATGTTATATTGAAAGTTTAATCTATAGTATGTAGCATTATATAACAGGTGAGACCTGAGGAGTGAGTAGCGCTAAGGGCAGTGAGATGAATCTTGATTGAAAAGAAAAGCTAAAATGGTTAATTTGGGGCATTGGGCATTTGAGATTTCCAAAATTTATGGAATTCTTACATTAATTTCTATGGCAGCCTCAGTTCCAGTGATCGACACTCCAAATTCACCTCTTAAACCTTCGTTTAATAAATCTTGCTCAGCAGGCTTGGGGAGTTTCCGTAACCTGACCCATCTGACACACTTTTCTGACACACTTATGAATTCAGAAACCGTTCACGGAATAAAGCACAGGTTTATTCCGTTAATGTTTCCAAATTCATAAGTGTGTCAGAAAAAAGTGTCAGAACTCCCGCAGGCTTGGATGAAGTTGAATATGTATAATGCACTGTACATGATTTTCTTATGAGTAATGCGTTTTGGTAAGGTAATTCATGGTTTCTCATCTAGAAATCCAGCGGTGACAAATTACATGCTGCAAAATAATATCTACTGATTTACTTAAGTGCAATGAATGATTTTGTTGAGGTTTAATCGTCTGTTTCAGAGAACTTTGGGCTGTTATCTTCCCTTGAAATCAGACCATACTTTAATGGGGGATGACCCAATTTAAAGGCACTATCAGTGATTTGCTAAATCAGCAAATCGAAAAAATCATCAAAAATCAGATTTTGGCATTTATGTAACAAGTACAGGTATCCTAACATACCCTGCAAATGATAAGACCAGAAGCAACCCTAATAAGGACAGAATCGTAGATTTTAGTCATTACTGTCCGTACGGACACTTACTACAACACGTAATTGAATGGAGAATCTTATCTTGGAATACTGGCCGTTTTCTTCCTTTTCTGTCAATTCTACAGCTGGAAAAAGCAACTTATGAGAATTCTACAGACTTATCCTTCACTTTGAAGCTATTCCTGCAAATTTCAAATATTTTTCAAATCACTGATAGTGTCTATAAATTGTTCATCTTGATAGAATGGCCTTCACACCAAAACCCCATCTGTAAAGTTTCGTGCCGATATTTCAACCCATTTTAAAGTGAGAGCTAAAAGTGATTTCGTAATCTGTACTAGAGTACTGTGTAAGATTAATATTGGTCGACCAAAACGGTGCATATTTTTGCTCATAACATCCAACCAAACATCCTTTAGCTATAAGATTTCACAGACTAAATGAGAAAAATAGTAGTTTTCTTCTGATACCAAAATTTTGACCATTTCCGGTAAAATCTGGGGTCCCTGGGGACAAGGCTATTAGCGATCGGACCATGGACCTTTAATTACTGTGCTATATTTATTGTATATCCTGGTCATGTGGACATAAAATGCCTGCCTGCTCGCCCACAACCCCCGCCCACCACCCGCCGCCCGCCCACACACCCGCCCGCTGCCAGAATTTTAGGAGGATATGAAGAAGATCACCCTTCCACTTCTGCCACCTATGCTTATAAAATCATGTATTATTGCTTTAATACAGGTCTTTGTTTTTCCCCCTTTTAAATCTCAGTACCACATTCCTTTTTAAGCCAGTTTCCAAAATTTTGGCCAAACTTAAAGGTAAATTGATCAGTATGATTTGGTTTGCCAAAATGTTAAATTCTGGTTACAAAGACGCATCTAAAGCTCAGAGAGCATATTGAGTTAATCCCACAATGCACCAGTTTGGGGAATTTTCACCTGGACAGGGTCATGTGATCCCACAAAATCCCATTCTTAACACATAAAAAACACTGACATTTACACTCATTTTAGCCCATAATTTGCTAGTACTTAGGGAATTTTTAGCATGATCATGGAATATCTTGTGGTTCTTAAACTTCTTCAACACTTTTTATTGACATGTATTTAAAGGTGCATTTCGTGATTTCAGCACCTTCCGTTTTATTCATTGATCGCTAGATATCCTTGAGAAAAGCTTATTCTCAAAATTTGAGCTGATCCCGATCTTGCGGTTTTGTGTTATAAGTAATTGCTCGTTTCCCACGGTCCCATAGGCTACTGTGCTGTAATTTCTGTCCGTTTACAGACAGAAAATACAAAATTGCAAATTTCTTACAGATGCGACCGAATTTGCACGTAAGATTGAGCACACATGGATTACTAAGACTAACGGTTCAGATGATATAAAAATCTCAACATTTTTTAGGTAAGTCGGGGGGACGAGGCTGTGGATCACGAAATGCCCCTTTAATTCAGTACAGTACAGTATAGGCACATTGCAATGCATTCTGGGATTGATTCAAAACACCCTCTGCCTAAAGCTTAGTGCATCACTTGTTCAAAATTGACCTACTTTTTGTTTTCAAAATCAAGATTTTTGCATGGTTGTATTTTTATTGATGTACTAAATCCAGTAATATAATAACTGCTGGTCAGAGGCCATAATTATTAATTGACCAGGTGTACAATTTTTATTTGTTGCGTGTGTAAAAGGCATTAATTCTTTTTTATGATGACGATAAAACGTTTAATATTTTTTAATGACAACAATAAAAGTGTTTAATTCTCAGAGATTTCAAAATATATATTTTGTGCTTTAATTAGCAATAATCAACTAAAATTAAAGTTTAGTCACCTAATCGGCTCAATTCCTAAGTTTAAGATGATGAAGCAGATTTTTCATTTTGATGTATAGTATACCAGTACTCTGTGATAATGGAGATTAAGACTACGCATGTGGGATTAATCTGGGTTAATTTTAAAAAATCCGCATTGATGGGCTGTGGTCCGCGCATGCGCTGTTTAGGTTCTTCATTGTGATCTGAGCTTTCTCCATTTTCCAGTGTATGCCGTTTCTTGTCAACCCTCCCACCTTCCCTAGTGGGAGTCGTCGCCTGGGGTTATTGGGGAACGGTAAAAAACCCAGTGGGGTAAATCACCTTGCAACATAAGTTAGGGGTAGATCACCCGAATGCGAGGGAATCTTTTATGAGGGCATGTGTTTTCTGAAATCCGTGGTTAGTTCACACGCATGTAGTAAAGGGCGTTATGTCACACGCTAAAGTTGGATCAAATAATGGCATGATATTATCACTGAAACCCATGGTTATGTCACATGGGCTATGGAAGGACGTGGGTTAGGTCACACGTTAATTTGGCATTAAACAAAGTACTAAAATGGGGGTAAATCACCCATCAATATAGTTTCGGTGTTAGGTCACCCGATCATAGTGAAGTTTATGGACAGTTTAACACATAAGTTATGATCCCCCGTTGTTTTGTCACACACGGGACAAAATGAAGTCTGTGAGTATGTCACCCAGTTGGTTGCCATTTTTGGCTTCAAAAATCTTAATTATGAAGACCTTTGCTGCATTTCAAAACAGATAAATTCGGCATGCTTCGGAAATAAGAGAATGCTCTAGCATTTGCAAGAATTTTTATGTTATTTATAAAAAAGATAAAATTTTAAAATATTAAGTAAAATGTGGATCTGTAATGTTATTACAAAGCTGTTGTTTTTCTATATGAAGGACATATTTTGAGCTTGTTTTCACATGTAGTGACATTTGTACAAATACGACCCTGTAAGTTGGTTGGAATCTATTTTGCACCTTTTCATAGTAATCCTAGAAAAATCAGCCCATTTTTCGTATATTTTGTTTGAGAAATCAGAAACATTTATCATTTTCACTTGCAATTTACTGAAGCAGAAAATCAAGGCCAATTTCAGCACTAAATGCAACCAAAATTGCAAATGGACCATTTATATAGTAGTTACATAAAAAAATGACCCATCTTTTATAGCACAACGGTTGAAAAAAATTGCCCATATTAAGGGTGAAAAATGCCGCCATATTTGCGGCACATATGTACCGCTCTTTTCCCCTGAGTTATCCCCCCTCCGGAATGCATTAATAATAGTGTGTTTGAAAATTGAGGGCGCCAATCCTTGGGAGAATCTGAGTTGGTCTTGTCTGTATATATTGTAACGCACAAAGTCAGTGGTATTATATGGCTTCCCCAATAACATGGATCATTTGGAAAGCCTTCTCAAAACCACTTGCATAAGACTGTCTTGTTTGTACTCCTTTTAATGCAGTTCTTATGCTGATTCCTGATTAAGGTCATAAATTCCCAACCCAACCGTCTCTCCCTAGTATATAGGAAGCGGCACCGTTGGTTGTTATCAACCCACAGTTTTGAATATGCAATAAGCCGCTTCTGATGCCCAGTGGCAGTTTTCCACCTGAAGTGCGGTTTAATGCATGCTTAGTCGACACACTGTTTCATCACAACATTTTTTTGGACTTTGTGAGTACCACTGCAAAGCAACAAACATCCATTTGGTTCTTTATTTTCATGATTCGATTTGACTATGGTTATATAAAGGCCTTACTATATCCCCCAAAAGTTTATCTCAAAATAAATGCTTATAAAAATTTTTAGCAGATGTTCTTTTCTTCTTCAATTTTTCTTTGAGTTTTCAATTTGGCTCATCCAAACATTGAAAAAAATCATCAAATTCATACTTTTTTGTATTTTTGTACTTGGATGGCATAGTGGTTTGCATTGAAAATCCACTATTTTGAAGACAAGGCATACTTTTTATCTTGATTCTGTAATTTTTATATGTATGTATCAAAATCCCGACTTGTGATCAAAAAGGCTTTCCTCCCTGTGAATATCACAGCTTTTTTTTAAGCATGATAATTGTGCACCATGATCTAATACATTTTTGACCTCAACACAACTTATTGATCTTTTTTTATTCTATCTGGGGTAACCAAACAGCTTTAGTGTAGATGTTCATATGCCCGTCACTATATGTCTATTTGCGGGAGACAGTATGACAACATTTCCTCAAATACTTCATTTTTTCCACCTATTAGTGGTTGTGGTTCTACATTAAAGCAGTTTATAGCGAATTGTCCACGTATCGGGTTGGAACATTTTGTGACCCTACTTTGTCTGCTCCCAGTTGAAATTCAGCAAGCCTGACGGAATAAAGTACAGTATCCCCTGCATTTATCCGTCAAGGCTGCTGAGCAGACCACGTGGGGGTCACAAATGTCCGACCCACATTATCCTTGATTATAATTAAAAACTGCATTTCCACATTTTTCGATTCTCCTCGCACTATTGGTGTACTCCCTTCAAGAAATTTGTTTTTCCGTTTTTGTCTCGCTTAACTTGTTTTCGGCAGAGACTTATAAATCACTTTTCTGTCTGTCTGTCTGTCCTGTCTGTCCGTTCCGTCTGTCGTGTTTTACGAGAGCTCCATTGTGGGGTTATATTTGTAAGTATGGCGTATACATTGTGGGCTTTTTTTTCACAATTGACATTTTGTTCCAATTGCTGTATCGCTTAAATGGTACCTTGGATATATGCAAAATCCTTTCCTTCGCTACAATGATACTATTATGCGGTAAACACTTTTGTGTGAATTGAATCATAATTAGGTCAAACTGCATGTGGGCCACTTTAAAGGGGCATTCTTTGATTATTTTAAAATTGCGACTAATGCTAAAATTGGTCCATTTCCAACCAAATTTTTCCAGGTTGTCATGTTCATGTGAAATACGACACCTTCAAAGATTTTCTGATTCAGCGAGTTTACCTTACAATAAATGAGGTCATCATGGTGTTTATTTGTGCAGTATATGGCTGTGTGTGATTTGGTGGTATGGTGTACAAAACAGAAGACTTATCAAAAGGGGGTGGGAGTAATTGCCACAACAAAGGTATTAATCAATATAGCTAGAATAGCTAGATCTTGCCCTGTTTTTTCTTGTTGTGGTTGTTGGCACGTGGGGGGTCGTCTTTGGGTTGCCAAGCCTGTTTACAATTCGGAAAATTGAAAATACACCAAATTGGCAATTCAAAACACTTTCTGAACCTCGTATGGGACTCAAATTACAAGGTGACACATGAATTTTTTTCAAAAATTTTAGGAAAATCAGGGGTTTTTTTTCATATTTTTACTAAATTTACATTTTACGGATTTTTGCCTGACTTTTCATGATTAAGATCTCCACATGGAAAATGTGTGACCCCTAGGGTGGGGCCAAAGGAAGAGCATGAACTAAAGATCCTATAAATGCAACCGGGGGTGCTACTGCTAAACATCTCTTGGTTATGATATGTTTTGGGACATTTCAAGATTAATAATCTCCCAACGGAAGATTATGCGCCTCTATGGTGTATCAAATGAAAGAGTGAGAAGTATAGTATAAATTCAAACCCTGGGGGGGCGGGGGTGCTACTCCTAAACATCTCTTACTTGTGCTCATGTGGGTGGGACTTTTTCAGATTAATATCTCTCCATAACAGAAAATGTTGTGACCCCTGGGTGGTGGTCCAACTAAAGAGTGAGAGGTAGTAGAATACATCAAAATGCAAACCCGGGGGTGGCACTACTTCCTACATCATTATTATGCGCTTTTGAGGACTTTCTCCTATTACATGATCTCCACAATGGAAACTGTTGTGACCCCTAGGGTGGTTGTCAAATGAATAGCAGGAAGGTAAAGAATACTATAAATGCAAAACCAGGGGGTGCTACTCCTAACACATCTCTGACTTATGCTCGTGGGGGGGGGGAATTTCACTGTCCATCCAGATCATAATCTCCACATGAAAAATGTTGTGACCCCAGGGTGGTGTAATGAAATAGTGGAAGTAAAACTAGACGAGAAACTTGGGTTTATCTTGCTTGCACAACGTTTTGTGGACCACCCTGGACCGCACAGTTGCACTCTGGTGTGGCGTGCGTTTTGTCTTCTTACATTTAAGCGCGAAAGGCGAGACTTGTGGTTCGAGAACCTCTTGTTAAAAAAATGCACCCAATTCCCAAACATGTAATTCAAAACCTCTTGCATATATTGTAATGTTGTTGAAAACAAAAAGCTTTGTAACTTTTTTTCTTTTGAGAGAATTCTTTTTATTTTTTGACTGTCCTATCTCTATAGTGGCCCATGGGTTTGCAGACATTTTGCATCATACGGATTGTGTAGGTTCATGTTTAAACAAACATATTGGAAACCTTATTTCTCCTTGTTTTTGTCCCTTGTTTGCTCTAGCTTTAAGATAATCTAAACCATTTGCCTTATTTGTAGATCTTTATTTTCAGGTCAGGTTTCCTTGAGGCCTGCTACTGGTTTGTGGATCCTGGTAACCTACTACCTGTCCCAGGGCCGAGTTGTCGGCGGCTTAACCATCATCCCCCATCAGATTTCTGCTGAGGAGGGTAGCTGGTTACCTGGTATGAATGAAAAGAAGAGCTACCTACAAGGGCGTCAGTCCTGGAGAGCTAATTGGCGGCCAGGCCACCATGCTGCCTTGCATTGTGGGCGTGGTTGCACAAAAGCTAGCCCACCTCGCACCACACCGCCGAAACTGTGGTTGACGTCAGGAAGTCATACCGGTCATAATCTTTTTCTCCAACAAAATCCTGCCAACACACAGCTATTGCTGAGTGGAGGTGTATCCGTTCCAACCATCGTTCTACGGGGACAAAACCGGATTAAAACGTGGAATAACTAACTTATTTTATTTTTTTTATTTTTTTTAAAAAAAATAAAGGGTTTCTTTTTTGGTTTGTTGTTGTGTTTTTCATTTATAAAATTTTATTATGAAAATCTTTTAGTCTAGTAGAGATAAATTTGAGATTTGTGGTATAAAAAGTAACCTTTAGGTGTGAAATCTGCACTAAAACCTTTCAGCTTTCAAAAGCAAATGCCCAGTAATGTCTTGGCCTGCCCAGATTACATCAGAGTTGTCTTGGTCGTGGGCACCGCATCCCTCAAATGAGGAAAGTCAAAAAAATCAGGCAAAAAAAGCCTTGTATGACTGCAGCGTAGCAGTAATCAAATTTAGTTCTTGTCGATGGGCGTGACTGTGCATTAGCTATAGGATTAAATGTCGTTTTGCACTTCCCACTTTTCTGCTTTTAATACAAGATTTTATCATCAGTGTAAGTGGATCCTTAACACACCAAGTACATGTACAAAAGAGATTTAATGGCGCATCACATTTGTGTTGTATTGAGATTATCAAACACTGAATATAGGCTTATTTGAAATAGGAATTTCCCACAGGCAAGTCATTTCGGCAACTGTTAACCTTATTTATATCTCAAACCCAAACCCGACATGAATAGTATAGGAAAAAACGTGTGCTAGTGTTACATGAATCCAAAAATACAATTTATGGCATCTGTTAAATCCAATTGATGTGGCATTTGTGGGCTTTGAGCATATGTCATGATACCGCATCCCATATCCTGGCGTTGTAGAAAGCCGGAGGGATTCGACAAATTAATTGTCGCCTCTTCATTAACTGGCCGTCGAATTCTGGCGCGCTATTCTGGCAGTGAGGAATCATCGCAGCAAATACAAATTTAGCATCAATGAAGTAAGCTAGCCATTATGAGAGACGTTTTATGACAGGCGAGTGCAGCTTTTTTGGTCACGAAAAAAAATTTTCAAAATTTTTTTTTGGGATGTAATCGGATGTTGAGGTGCACTCTTAAGCGAACCTACCACTCATGACCTAGAGGCAAGACTCAATATAGTCGTATAACGCCCTAATTGTTTTGCCTTCGAGCTTGTGGCCTTTCCTCTCACTATGATGGGATTAAAACCCGTGTTTTTGTGGCGTGAATCCAAGCCCAATAGCACGACCATCAAGAAACAAAGTTAGGCATAATTGAGAACCCCAGTCTTTCTGTGGGTCTAAAGGTGCCGCAAAGTTCGCCTGTGTAAAAGGCACAAACTAAAAAGATCTTAGATGGCTAGTGGCGTCGCGTACTCCTCAAGTATGATACCAAGTGGCATTAAGGCGCTGATCTTAAGTGGGACAAAAAATCGATCAACTTTGGGGAGATGGGGAGTTATCTAAACCCCTCTCCCATATCGCATACTTCAATGGGTCAGCTTTGTGATACACTGATAATGAGTCATAATATTTTCCTTTTTTTGCTCTCTGTAAAGTTGAGTTATTCTGTTATCAATATAGGGGATTTTGTCTAGTTACTTGCCTTTTTCTTGGCAATATGGCCCTATGAACACTTTTGATTAATTGTTGTGAAAGCAATTATATTTCCTTGTGCATGATAAAAAGTGACACAGATTTTTGTTCAAAAGATTACGCTACTGCCGCAAATATTTCTAACACTTAACTTCGGTATGGTCTATTTGACTTTCCCTGTCCATGGAGCCTGACATGGAAATCAGTTAAAATTGGACTCTTTCCTTTCTTTATTGATAGATAAAAATGTTTGAACTTTGTATATACTTTCTGACGCTCAAATGGTAACCTTTATCATGCATACAAAAAGTAAAACAAATCATATTCATTCATCAGAAGAGGAGGATATAGTGTTTTTCTTCCCACAATGCAATTCTCCAATAGAAATTTTTGGTTTGCTGGTTTCTCATGAATTTATTAGTGCCAAAAAAGTACCCCTGTAACAGAACTCCTCCACTCTTGTAATGTTACGCACTTTTTCACATAAGTTTATGTGGCATCAACCATGCAACCATGTGTAATTTGGAGAATGCATTTTGGGAAGGAACACTATACCTTCTGTTTTTCACATCAGTATGATGGAAGATCATTTATTTGGGCAGAGGCCCGCATCCATACCAGGATTTTTTTTAGGGAGGGGCACTTTTTTTTTAAAAAAAAAAAAGGGAGGGGGTGGGTTTGGCAAAATGGACTTTTCTATCTACCAAAATGTTAACTTTTTTTGACAAAAAAAATAGAAACCCTAAGTTTTGGCCTCTTTCGACCATTTTTCAGCTCTTTTTCAGGGTTGGTGGCTTTTTAAAATTGGTGGCATCTTCACCTCCCCACCGGCCCCCCCTAGTTACGGGCCTGATTGGAAACCATTTCACACTGATAGGTGTGATTGCCTGCAATTCATCCATTCCTGATGATGCACCTTGAAGAAAGAGATATCACACACACACACAGCACCCACATACTGATGTCAATTGGCCTTATGTATCCTACTGAGAAAACATGTGTAAATCACGGGGGAGCTTATAATATACTTATCTTATCCCCAACATGACCACAACAAGACATAATCCACTGAGCTTTCATATTCCGCATCTTTCCAGTTGAAACAAGAGTATAGCTTTTTAGGTGCGCACAGGGCCGTACGCAGGATTTTATTTGGGGGGGTGGGCGGGACTTCGAAAAAGTGGACTTTTTTTTTTTCGAAAAAGTGGACCTTTTTGGTGAAAAGTGTACCTAACCCCCTAAAATGGTCCTTTTTTTTGCTGGACTTTTGAACATTGTCTCACCAAAAGTTGGACTTATTTGGTCAAAATTTTTCGCTAAATTTTGGACGTTTTATAAAAAAAATTCAGCAAAAAAGTGGACCTTTTCCCCTTTTGTGGAATTTTGGGGGGGTGGGTGCGACCGCACCCCCCCGCGTACGGGCCTGGGTGCGCATAGTGGCTAGCGTTGATAGCCTTGTTGTTCATCACATTGACTTTAAATTTACTTTTCTTTGTGGGGTTGGCAATCTTCGAGAAACCGTTCCGTTGTGGCATAATTGGCAGCGATATGCGTTTCACAGTGTGTGCAGAGGTCGAAAATGGCCAAAGATTTGGACAAGGTTTATTTTTAGTATTGATGCAATCAGAAATCTACACTACTAAAAAAATGAGATCTGTCTTGTGAGACTGTCTGTCGGCTTATATATGATTTTGTTATGCTTTGACATTTGGGGCTGATATTTGCATTAAAGGTAACTGCAGGAGCAGTTTGACCTTATGCAGTGTTGTTGGAGTGACCCAAAAGTCAAAGATCATCTAGAGGTAATTAGAGGTCAATTTGAGTAGAAATGACCTATGACCCACCAAATTTGTCAAAAGGGCTGCTGACCTCACGACATCTGAGGTCAAGTTCGCATACAAGTCAAAGGTCACATCCAGTTTGGCAAGAAAGTCAGTATCGTGACAAGCCGTGACCCGCCCTAGTAACACTTAACTTACTGTCCTTGTATGGTCTGGCTATCTTAAATCATAACCAAAAACCAGGAGCCCCCCTTTTTTGAGAGAAAATCAAGAAGGACAGATGGATATTCATGCTAAACCACCCTTTTTCACTCCTCAATGGGTACATTTTTGTGTTAATCCGGAAATTTTTTTGCACTGACTGGAACTTCGCCCTCAGAATGACAGGCTTGCTAAAATGTCTGTTTTTATCCGTCAAAGTAGCATTCTGAAATTGGCCGTTTTTTTGACCATTAAGAAGAAATATGCCATAAAGTCCAGCATGACTAGAAAGTCTAGATTGCTGACATCAAAAGGTCCATTCGTTTCGGTCACGTTTGTGGACCTAAACCGTAATTTTTTCTTTCAACCCAATGCTGTTTTTGGTGCCGACTTACCAATCTGTTATGACTTTTTACTTATGAATAACCTTGAGTCCAAAACCTAACCAAAAATAATGTTTTTCACTTTATCTTGGTTGGGTATTTTGTTCATGGGGGGGGGACAAATAAAGTTTTGGGTCAGAAGGTCACACACATGACCAAACTTTGTTTGGACTCAAGCTTATTATAATTTAAAAGTATAACGAAGGGGGGGGGAGAGGGTAAGGTAAAGCAAACCGCAGGAGGAGGGGGGTTTTGATAGGGGTCTACGCTATGGGGAGATTGGTTATTTGACAAAAGCAGCATTGGGTTGAAAGTAAAATTAACCAGTTTTAGGTCACAAGCATGACCTAAGAATGGCCCCAAACGTTTTAAAGGCAATCTTTTTCCCGGTGAGCTGATACATTTTTCAATCTTCCAAAGAACATTATGAGCTAATAAAAGACATCATATGATCAGTGTGTCCTAACAGATATAGCTTACTACAAGACATGCATGGCAGTTGGTTGGCATTCTAAGACTTAATTCAAGCCTGTTACACACCTATAGGTCATAACAGGCATTTCTGGGCCACTGCGCAACATTCACTTTATATGATACCATTAATACGCACATGGCAGAAGCTACTATCCACCAAATTTTTATCGTTTATTATTTTTTCAGTATGTTGTAAACATATTAACGGAGAGATATTTTATATAAATGCATTGCATTAAGGCAATGTGCGCAAAATGTGGCGGCTGATTGTATTCAACTGAGAATAACCGGAGGATGCTTGAAATACTTTACTTTTGGTTGATTTGAGATTATTAAAGAGGCAAAAAATCAAAATGTGAAAACCTTAAAGAGCTCAGTGGCTGTGCAAAACTGACTTAATCATGCTTGGGCGATGATCACTGGCATATTTCAGCTATCACAGTTAATTATTGTCTGGTGATATGCGTTTCATATGGAAGTCCCATGGATGCAAATGAGGTATTCCATTCATTCCGTCAAGCGCTACATGCACAACATCATACAGCACTGACGGAATCATTGTAATTCCTCATTTGCATCCATGGGACTTCTATAATGAAACTTCTACTTTGTCTACCAGTCTCGTGGCGATCAATCCTTTTTACGGCTCTGCAGATGCTTGGACCAGCTTTGTTCATGATATGAATTTCATCAGATTATGCACTATTTTTTATTTTTAAACTGCTGATTATTACACAGCAACTCACTGGGTCAAATTCACTATCTGGCTGGTGATTGCTCAATTACAAGCAAAATCGTCTCCTAAGGTGTTCTGTGATGCATTACCAAAATTCAACTGCAAGTTTTTGCCACGTTGTCTCTGGTGAAAGTTTAAATTTATGGGGCAGTCACTACTTCTCCAATCAATTTTGCTCTAGATACAGGGGTCAATTGGCTTGCAATGGCAACTCATTATATTCATTAAATTTGGCAAGATTATTTTCATTTTTGTAAATGTACAGATTTGGTAAATTCACACCAAACCTATAGACTGTTTTAGGTTATTGCATAAGCATAACATCAAGACTGGGGGATTGGGATTTGTGTTACTTTTTGTGCCAACGTACATGTTTTATCTCGGCATGTGTTTTTGATCAGTATTTTGCCAAATCTGATAGTTTGAAAATTTTCAAAATTACATTTTGTTGCTAGGTCTAGCGCTTCATTTAAGCACCTTTGCTTTAAAAAAATCTGGAAAAATGGCTGAGATAGAATGCCCCCAAAAACCTAACCAAAGTTTTACTTTGGAGTTTTCAATGGTCACTTGTTGGTACAACTCAAGAATCTTTGTGTATTGATTTTGCATAAGAGGGTTTCGCTACGGAATGATCAAGAAAACCCAAGTTGCAACATTGTGTAGGTCCACATGTTCTGTCACGTGCACTGCCTGGTTAAATTGGGCAGCGTTTACATGCGCGAAGTCAACCTTTATAGAAGTTGTCAGCGCGAGCAAGCGCTAAACTCTTGACTTTAAAAATGTTGGATGCGCGACAGCGCGAAGCTCCAATTTTGTAGTCACAGTGGAGACAGCGGCAACAGCGCGAATGAATGTTGTTCTAGCCCGCTGAGTTGTTTGTATCAAAGGACTAAGGAAGGGCGTTAGGACCCCCAACCTCTACCCTTTTTAAAAATTGGGCAGGCCGCGAGACAGCGCGAATTTCAACCTTTATGACAGTGGCAAGCGGCGACGGCGCGAAACTGGACTTTTTAAAAAAGGTTGGATGTCGGCGACAGCGCGAAGCTCCAGAATTTACAGGCAACAGCGCCGACAGCGGCCACAGCGCGAAGCTCAGATTTTGTGGCGCAGCGGCAACAGTGCCAATGATTGTTGTTCAAGCCCGCTGCTTCATTTTGTATCAAGGACTAAGGAAGGGGTTAGGACCCCCCAACAGACTACCTGTTTAAAAAATGTGGCAAGCGACAAATGCGAAGTTCAATCTTTATGAAAAGTTGGCAGCGGCGACAGCGCGAAACTTGACATTTAAAAAAAGTCGATGCGGGCGACAGCGCGAAGTTCATCTTTATGAAAAGTTTGGCAGCGGCGACAGCGGAAACTAGACGTTAAAAAAAATGGATGGGGCGGCGACAGCGCGAAGCTCAGTTTGTAGGCAACACGGCGACAGCGGAACCGGCGAAGCGCTAATGATTGTTGTTCAAGCCCGTTGAGTCATTTTGTATCAAAGGACTAGGAAAGTGGGTTTGGACCTCCCAAACTTACCTGTTTAAAATTGAGGCAGCGGAGACAGCGTGAAGTTCAACCACCTTTGTGAAACGTTGCAGCGGCGACGCGCGAAACTTGACCTTTTGAAAAAAAAAAGTCATATGCGGCGACAGCGCGAAGTTCAACCTTTAATGAAAAGTTGGCAGTGCGAAAGCGCGAAACTGTAGGACCTTTTTTAAAAAAGTCAGTTGCGGGGACAGCGCGAAGTTAATCTTTTATGAAAAGTCTGGCAACGGCGACAGCGCGAACTGACCTGTTAAAAAAAGTCATGTTGTCGGGCGACAGCGCTGAATTCAATCTTTTATGAAATGTGGGCAGCGGCGACAGCCGAAACTGGACGCATTTAAAAAAGTCGGATGCGCGACAGCGCGAAGCTCCAGATTTATAAACAGAGAACAACAGCGGCGACAGCGGCAACAGCGCGAATATTAGTAGTTCTAACTAGCCGTGTTGGGTCTTGGCGATCAAAAGACTAGGAAGGGGGTTTGGACCCAAAGAAAATCTCCTTGTTTAAAAATGGGCAGCGTTTGACACGGGTCTGCTCGAAGTTCAACCTTTATGAGAAGTTGTCAGAGGCGACAGCGCGAACTGCTGACTTTTAAAAGGCTGGAATGCGTCGACCGCGGCGAGCCTCCAGATTTTGTAGGCAACAGCGTTGACGTCGGGAACAGCGCGAATGAATGTTGTTCTAGCCCGTTGAATCATTTTGTATCAAGGACTAAGGAAGGGGGCGTTGAGGACCCCCCACCTCTACCTGTTTAAAATTGGGCAGCCGCGGAGACAGCGGCGAGTCAACCTTTATGAAAGTTGGCAGCGGCGACGGCCGAAACTGGACTTTAAAAAAGTTGGATCGGCGAGCAGCGCGAAGCTCCAGATTTTACAGCCCGCGAACGGACAGCTGGCAACAAAAAAAAAAAACAACAACACCAATCGTAAAGCTCAAGATTTTGTAGGCGACAAAACCTGCACAACAAAACAGTCCAAGATGTGTTGTTCACGCCCCTGAATTCCATTTTGTAATCAAAGGACTAGGGAAAGGTTAGGACCCACCAAACCAGACTCCACAAATGAAGACATTAAAAAAATCTAGGCAGCGGAACCGTGACAAATCACAACTAAAAGAAAAAAACATTCAAATCTTTATGACAGTTGGCAGCGGGCAATCCGCAAAATTGGACCATTTAAAAAAGTCGGATGCGGGGACAGCGCGAAGTTCAGTCTTTATGAACAGTTGGCAGCGGCGACCAGCGCGAAACTAGACTTTTAAAAAATGGATGCGGCGACAGCGCGAAGCCTTCCAGATTTTGTAGGCAACAACGTCGACAGCGGCAACAGGCGATGGTTGTTGTTCCTATCCCATGAGTTGTTTGTATCAAAGGACTAGGAAGTGGTTTTGGACCTCTCCAACTCTAGCCCTGTTTAAAATTGGGCAAGCGGAGACAGCGTGAAGTTCAACCTTTATGAAAAGTTGGCAGCGGCGACAGAGCGAAACTGAATTCTTTTTTAAAAAACAGTCGATCGGCGACAGCGTCGAAGTTTAATCGTTATGAAAGTTGGTCAGCGCGACAGCGCGAAACTGTACATTTAAAAAAAAGTTCGATGGCGGCGACAGCGCGAAGTTCCAATCTTTATTAGAAGTTTGGCACGTCGACAGCGTAAATTGGCTTTTAAATTAAAAATTGGATTCGGCGACAGCGTGAAGCTACAGAGTTTACAGGCAACAGTGGAGACAGCGGCAACAGCGCGAATGATTTTTGTTTCTACGAGCCCGTTGGGTCATTGCTATCAAAGGACTAAGGAAGGGTGTTTGGACCCCCAAAAAACTCGACTGTTTAAAAATTGGCAGCGTTGACAGCTCGAAGTTCAACCTTTATGAGAAGTTGTCAGCGGCGACAGCGCGAAACTTGACTTTAAAAAGGTTGGATGCGGCGACAGCGGCGCGAACTCGCAGAATTTTGTAGGCAACAGCGCGAGCAGCGGAACAGCGCGAAATGAAGTTGTTCTAAGCCCGCTGGCATTTTGTATCAAAGGATTAGGAGGGGTCGGACCCCACCTCTACCGTTAAAAATCGGGCAGCGGCGACAATGCGAAGTTCAACCTTTAATGAAAAATTTGGCAAGCGGCGACAGCGCGAAACTGGACCCTTTTTAAAAAAAGTCGGAAGCGCCGGCTACAGCGCGAAGCTCCATATTTTGTAGGCAACCGCGGTGACAGTGGCAACAGCGCGAATGATTTTTGTTCTACTACTAGAGCCCGTCTAGTCTTTTGTATCAAGGAAGGGGATGGGAACCCCCGCCACCTCCTGTTCAAAATTGGGGCATCGGCGACCGCGTGAAGTCAACAACGCCTTTATGAAAAATTGGCAGCGGCGACTTGGACCTTTTAAAAGTCGGATGCGGGCGACAACGCGAAGCTTCACTTTTGCAGCAACAGCGGCACCAGCGCGAATGATTTAAGTCTAAAACACTGGTCAGTTGAACAGAGGACAATAAAAAAGGGGGTAGGAACGCCCTTCCCAGTTGGCAACGGCGACAGTGCGAAGTTCCACCTTTATGGAAAGTTGACTGCGTCAACGGCGCGAAGGTGGACCTTTAAAAAGTTTGGATCCGTTGACAGTGTGAAGTCTTCAGATTTTAGCAGGCAACAGCGGCGACATCGCGGATTTCTAGCCCACTGGTAGCAATAACTAATATGTTTTCAATTTAGATATTCCAATTCATAATTCTCTAAAACTTCAATCACCGATAATCTCGAAAATAATGTGAGTTTTGTTGGTCAATTGTGGCCTGTTTGTAAAAGATTCGTGACGTAATATAGTCGTTAATTTACTCAGTGTAAATATGCGTACTTATTAATGTGTTGAATTGAGTTGAATTGAATTATATATTAATGAAAAAGTCCCCCATCAACAAGCATATCCATTATTTTTAGATAAAGTAACTAATATTTGTTTTCCTGTTCGATGCAAGAAAACACATCGGCCCTTTTATGGCAGACTACGTAACTACTCGAAAATTTTGACTTTTGCAGATAAAGTTTTGGGCAATTTGGGGGCGCTGCTTCATTTCAGCAAAGTCTATATGCCATAAATGCTTCCTTCTGAGATAGCACCTCCTAACTCGGGTGCTTTTTAACCATTTTGAAGGTATTTTTCCGGCAAACCTGCGTATCTCTTAGTTTTCCGTGTCATTTTCTCTGAAAATCGCCTTATTATTTCATGGCAAAACTCCGTACTCAGAGATACGTAGTTTTTGCTATAACAATAGTTATGAGTGTCCGGTCTTTTGCTATACACATTAAAGGGACTACGATGCTAAGATCAACTAAAAGCGTATATCAAGCTAAAAGTGTTTTAAATTCAAAATTCAAGAATTAATTTTTTTCTAAAGTATATTTTGTGTTGCAGGCCATGAAATATAGCATGTGTATTTTTGTCATAACTGCTTTTTCCTAAATTTTATGGGCAAAACTACCTAACTTGACAATTGTGTTGTTAATTGCGAATGGTTTAACCATTAACCTCAAAATGATGGATTACAGAAAATTATATATAAATATAATTAAATATGTTTCCTTCACTAATTTTTTAAATGTGTTAGAAATGTCAAACGGCAAACCTTTAAAGGTAAATAATCCAAAAGTCCCTCCATTTTTGAGATACGTAGTTTGCAGAGAAGGGCGAACATCGTTGTTTCACGTAATACCACGCAAACGCTGGATCAGCTCACTTTCGCTATTTTGATACATTCATTCGCCGTAAAATAATTTGTACCGTAACCTTCCGTTCAAATCATCTCCTCCGGATTCCAACTTGTTACTGGGTCTTGCAAATTACATAAATAAAATTTAACCAATCTTATTCTGTTCCAAGAAAAAATATTATTGTAAATAGCTTATGACCATAAACACCACTGTAATCTAACTTTGAAAATAATTATGGTTTGTTAGGTAGAAATAAAAAAAATCCTGAATGTATTTAATATCTCTCTGTTGATAACTCTGTTAAAACAAACTTATCCAATGCTCAGGCTGTGAAAATGGGTTCAAAGTTCATTATGACTGCGCCGTGCCTCAAAACGACACCATTGAAATTAAACATTCACCATCACATGCTGTGTGGATTTTGCCCAACTTGTGAGGACATTAACTTCAAAGTGTATAAATAGCGCCACACCATAGGCCCAGAGTATCTGGATTAAAACTTTTCCTGATTAGGACTTTGATATTCCTGTGCATAACTACTTAATCACTTAAATATCAATCACGCTTTCAAATAAACCTAAGGGCCAATTTCTCAAGGCCAGCTGCTTGCGACGAGTCGTGTTTTTCAAAAACATAGCTACTACTCTATAACCTCTGGCCTATGACTTAACAAGTCACATTTCAAGAAATCAAAAATAAACGTGTCAATGTCCTACTCTCTCGCTTTCTAAAAATTCTTTTCTTTCTTCGTAAGGTGTTCATCTATTCATCATCCCTCGGCTGCGATCAGTCGTCCACAATCCGTCTCCATATAACTTTCTCCTGGGCCGTGAGGATGATTTCTCATTGGAGTAAGCTCAACATCCCTTTGCTGGCATCCTAGCAAGAACTTCGGATAGAGCTATGATAAGGCGACGACCTCTTTTCCGTTTCCCATGCTTAGGTTGGCAAAGCGCATACTGGGAGATGAGATCCTCCTCTGGCTTTCGCAGACTGGGCCCACAACGAAGTTCGCCCTTTGGTGATGGTTTTTAGAAACAAGGTTTCTGACCTGTCATGTCGTAGACTGGCCATTAAGTACATGGTCTTGCTGCGGATCTTTAGCATGCTAACGATAACAGTTTGTGTCAAAACTGTTGATGCATGATTCTAGCTGTTGAGGTACTATCCATGTCTCCATCCCAAAAGGCAGTACAGACAAGGCAAGAGGATTGCAAGATATCCCGTTTTAGGTTAAGAGGAATGATCTGGACTTCCAATCTTCTCTGCTTCGCCGGGTAGACGTAAGAAGATTTAGAGTTAGGTTAAGAGTTTGGGTGTAGGTTTAGGGTAGGGTTGAGTTTAGGGTTAGATTCCAGAGTTTTTAGGGTAACCGCGGGGGTGGCAACACTCGGCATATGAAATGGATACGGGTACAAAGCTGGACTCTTTCAAACAAGGATCTTTGGAGACAGATATTGTGCAAAAAATAGGGGTCTCCGGGCGAGAGATAGACTAACTGCCTATAAATAGGGGGTTTGGGTGATTAATATTGCTGATTTGCGGCAAAAATGGGGTCTTTGTTTTGAAAATTCAAGTTAAGCAAACTCTCAAAAGGTCATGAAGGTAGAGGTCTTAGGGTGATAAGTGTAACTTGATTTTTTAAAGCTACGGGATCTTTGCATGACACTGCTGGACATGGTGGTCTTAAAGGTCTTATATACGTATCATTTCCGAAATGGGAGTGGCCGGAGGAGGGGGGCATTTCTCTTTCAAAACACGCTTATTCTGCCTACTGAGCATATTGATTAAAAAACATGAGAACGCCAACTCCTCCCAAACGTGCAATTAAGATAACCCTCCCCTTTTCATTGCTCAGTGAAAACATAATCAATACCCTGTACCTGTGGGGTTGTCGAATTCTGCAACTTTGCAAGTCTAGACTTCCTCACTATTGACTGATAAGCGGCTGCAATGTCAATGAGATTTTTCGCCCAAATCGCAAATTGGACTGGTGCATATTTTTAATAATACTTGCCAAGCCATTTAAATGACTATTCAGGTCCCCTATCAGACATCTTCAACGTCAAGTTCGATCGGCAGCTTGTGACAACTAACAGTTGGCATTGACAACACTGTTTGCAAGTATTACGTCGAGGTGAATAGACTCATCCCTCTATCCACGCAACAGCCAATATGGAATCCGTGGTGCTCTAAACTACCAATTGACGACTATACAGACTCAGGCTATATAATATGTAACCGTGCCAACTCACTCACACCAACAGAATTAACAGGGGTTAACACCCTGACTCGATCCATACACATTGGACAACACATTAACAGTCACAATTTCAACAATCTCACCATTTTTTATAGTCTCCACATTCCCACAGAAGATAATGTTGCCACATTTCTCAAAGACCACAAATTTTATCAAATTTTGGTGACGCACTATTCTTGGCTGAACAACACATGCGGAGGTCCTATGTGTATGGAAAGAGTGGCTATGAGGACTATAGCGAGAGTGGCCAGTTATATTGGCTGCTACATATTGCAGACAGCACAATGTGTAGGCCTATCACTTATCTGCGATTTATACCCATGTCAAAACATGTACACATACATACTCGCATGCACCTATATGCACATTCACTCATTCTTACGCACACATACTCACACAGACAGACCCAACAATAATACAACACACACACCACCACCACCAGAATTAACATGCCACCCACCCACTCCACAACACACCCACGACACCACACACACACACACAACTACACTCTTCTTTTCCTCCCTTCCACCTCTGATCTCTTATCATAATTGTTTCCTCCAACTTGTTAATGTGCATACATTATAAAGAAGCTATTTTCCTTCTTTAACCACAGGTCTTGATTTCAAGATCAAATTGCATAAAACACATTAAAATGGACTTTAATTTAGTCCTAATGAACAAATTCTATGTTTATTATTATGGTGTATAGGCTTAAGATTGCCGAATTGTAAGTGGTAGGGGTAGAAAATAGTCATTTTTGCAACTTTGCTGTTACTATTTCCTACTTTTTTTCTGCTTAACACCATTGATTCAAGTAAACTACACAAAAAATATAATTGTGTTTTCTAAGAATACCAGATTCTGGGGATCGACACATTGTAACACATTGTTACTCGTGAATAAAGCAACCAACATGTTTTTAAATGGCAACCACTTATCAAACCATCAACAAGTTTTTATCGATATCATCACGATTTCATCATAATAATATATCATTAGACCTACTTCACATGTATGCATGTTATTTTCTATTGACATCAGTAGAAAAGTCTTTTGGACTCAAGCAATGCAACCATATCTTCAAAGTGAAGGGCATGTTCATCACAGATAGTCTCTCAGAGAAATCAATTGTCAAATACGCAAATATGAAATCCTAAATTCAGCGCATGGGTTTAAAAGTCATTAAAGCAAAATTAGGACGAAAGTGGAACAAACTCAAAGAACTTTTTGTTTATGCTACCTGAAAAAGTGATGAGAAAGTTAGGTAAACATTCTATGGTGGTTTTAATTTGTTTTTCATTTTTTTATTCTTTATACTAAACGTTCGTATATTCGTTATTCGACGACAAGTGTTAGTGTTTCCATTCATATCATTTATTTAAAAGAGGGGGGGTATGGGGGTCTGAAGCTGTGAACTTTGAAATGATTTTTCTATTTTCCTAAATATGGTATTACATGTCTTATCATATTGTAGCCCATTTCACAAAGTTTTAAAATCCATGAAAATTTTGCTCTGGTTGCCATGGGACCCCTCCCGTAATGCCTCTGATTGGCTAACACTAGAACGAATGTACTAAATAACTAAACTGCTACTGGACGAAACTTGGTTGACATATGCAGGAGGTAATACGACGGGGTGAACCATGACGCCGATTTTTATACCGTTGCCATGTCAACCGGCAATCGACCAATGGCATAATTTCATGGCGTAATTTGAATTTTGGAACCCAATTTTGAAAATCGGCCTCATGGTTCACGTCGGCGGCCTATATGTGGCTTAATATGTGTGCAAATTTCATGTTCCCTAGAGCATGTACGTTTTTCTATACGTTTCTTCTCGTTTAGGATGTTTGCCGTATGTTAAAACCGAAACGAGTTATAAGCCTCGAAACATTTAGACCAAATTGTAGCGCGCTTTTGATGTGAAATATGGAATTATTTTTTAAATTTTCATTTATACTGAATTATCATAATTTATTAATGAAAGAATCATCGAAACAGGTGAATCCATTGTCCTGTAATTAATTTTTAAAATAATTTCTTAATATCGCAAAAGGTGAGAAAACAATAAAATACATAAAAATCACTACCTACCCAGTGACGTTATACTTTAAATTATGGAAAGGATAATATAAGTGTTAAATATCCTTTCACTGAGCCCAAATAATGTTTCATAGTTCATATAATATCTTTAAAATATCTTAAATATAACCCTTGAAATTTTTCACATGATAAAAGAGCGGAGATGATGCATTTTGGCAAATTTCGCGTACACTACTAGACTTTGATCAGCTATCTCGGAACCGAATGTCCGATTGCGATCGAATAAAAAGCATTTTTGTGATTACAGTCTCCACAATTAGCCATTGCATTATCATCATTTTTCTGATTAGAACAACATTTTTTATCATATCAGACCCCCTAAAACCCCCCCCCCCTTAAAAATACAATGCACTTCAATGTCGTTTATCATTTCAACTGAATAAGGCCTATTTTTCCCCTTTCAGTCCTGAGTGAAACGTCACTCTGACGGTATTATCCTATCAGACACCGAGAAAAACACTCTAATGTATCTATACGTCCAAATTCTGACATGTATTTGTTATATATGGTGATACACATGTAAACCGTCCGACTGCTATTAGGCAGAGGTATGGTGGAAGCTGCCGTGAGCGTTGATTGGGTCCACGCCATTCCCTCCCCTAGGACTGAAGTTGAAAGAATGGGCGTGTATTCCTCATAGGCCGCCCTTAAGGAAGTGCAGGAGCGTGGAGTTGGGAGGTGCGAATTAGTGGTATGTGTTGAGAGCGCCTAGATGCGTATGAGCATGCCATTGACTGACCACCTACCGGGAAGCAGCGGTTGTTTATTCTATGGCGCAAAAGCTTACAAAGAAAGAATTATACCCTAGCCCCCACACCACCTACACAAAAATATCTGGTGATCACTTAACTATCAATCACGCTTTCAAAAAAACTAAGGGGCCAATTTCTCAAAGGCCAGCTGCTTGACGCAAAGTCGTGTTTTTCAAAAACCAGGCTACCTCTCGCATAACGACTGGAACAAGTCACACATGTCAAGAAATACAAAAATGTGAAACGTGGTTCCTGTCCCTACTCTCTCCTTTCTAAAAAATCTTCGGTGTAGGTGTCATCATTCATCTTCAATGGCTGCGGAGCAGTCGGTCAACAATCCGTCTCCATATAACTTTCTCCCAGACAGTGCGGATGATTTCTCTTGGAGTAACGCTCAACATACTGTTGATAGCCTCTAGCAATTTGTACTGCGGATAGAAGATTGTGGGCGACCTCTGGTTCCGTTTCACAGCGTAGGTTGGTTAAAGCGCCATACTGGAGATGAGTTCCTCCTCTAGCTTTCGCAAGACATGGCCCAGCAAAGAGTTGCCTTTGGTGGATGGTTTTAGAAACAGGTTTCTGACCTGTCATGTCGTAGACTGCCTCATTAGTACATGGGTCTTGTCGCCGGGATCTTGAGCATGATACGATAACAGTTGTTGTCAAACTGTTGATGGATGATCGAGCTGATAGGGTAATATCCATGTCGCACATACATAGCGTGCAGACAGGCAAGATGATTGAACGATATCCAGTTTAGATTAAGAGGAATGATTCTGGACTTCCAAATCTTTCTTGGCTTCAACAAGGCAGACCAGGCGAGGCTTCTCTTCGCCGGGTTAGCGTAAGATTTTAGGGTTAGGGTTAGAGTTTAGGGTTAGGGTTAGAGTTTAGGGTTAGATTTCCAGGGGTAGGGTAACCGGGGGGTGGCAACATTCGCATATGAAATGGATCCGGGTGCCAAAGCTGACGTTCCAAACAAGGGGCATTTGGAGACCGATAAGGTGCAAAAAAATAGGGGTATCGGCGAGAGATAGACGAACCTGCCCAAAAAGGGGGTTTGGGTGGTGATTAATTTGCTAAATTTTCTGCAAATGGCGTCTTTGTTTGAAATTCAATTCAGCAAACTTTCTAAAAAGGGTCATGAAAGTAAAGTAGAGGGGCTTAGGGTGATTGATAGTGTAGGGTAAATGAATTTTTTAAAAGATACGGGGATCTTGGAGACAGCGATGCGGAAATAGGGGGTCGTAAAAGATATATACGTATCACTTTCCCCGAAATGGGAGTGCCGGAGGACGGGGCAATTTCCATTCAACACGATTAGTAGGATACTGAGCATCGGATAAAATCATTGAGGAACGCCACTCCTCCAACGTGCAATTAAGTGATAACCCTACAACCGGGAGCACGCACACCATTTTTAAATTCCCAATGCTATTTTTGGTTACATATCCAGATAGATAGCCTAGGACACATTGAAACAGAATCCAGGGGGCTGATCCGTAAAAAACTTCCACAGGACCCCACCCCCCCCCCCGGTGGGCCCCCAGGGGGGTCAATTTGACAGTGATGCCAAGTATCTCAATATGGGGTTCAAATGAATGGAAATCACACACGTCAGGAATCTGAATCTCCTCCACACCATTATTTTAGTGTCGACCTACCTCGTTGCTGAATCATGCATTAACCTCGTCTTACCAGCCTTTTTGTAACAAACCCGGATTACCATGGGGTTGTTACCACCCTCGAGAATTCTTTATAGAGCACCACGATGTTTATGATTTAATAACAGTGATAGCTATGGTCTTCCTCGTTTCCATTGAACCAAATAAGTACCAACATACTAGTAGTTGGGGCGTCACAATGATGTCAATCAAGTCTGTGGGCGAGTCGCAAAAGTGACATTTTTAGGATACCGGATTTTCATTGCGGTTTTCACCAGTCTCTAAATGATGGCAAAGTGACGGTTTACATAACATTAAGAGTTCTAAAGCCAACTAGTAATATTATTTATAAAAAATGCACCATAAAATATCCTCGGTGGCAATTATAACCACCCCCTTACCCTTCGACTTTGACGCATATCCTAAACCCCGGTGAAGGTGCTAACCTTCACCTTGTTCGCTAAATGACCAGAAAGGATGATAAATGATTACCTTGTACCTGGACGGCTTGTCACCGGAAGCCAAGTTCACAGTTCACTGGGGGGGTGAGCTGGGTAACCACCCACCCCCCCCCTGGTAGGACAAGGTTGTTAAAGTTGGTACAGGCATAATATAAACGGATGTGCTTTACAGACTATCATCTCAATTTCAGAGTCGTTACAGTAGTCACCAATCATTTACCAATTCTTTTGACCACTTTTGGTTTAAAATTTCATTTCCCTAATATCACGTAGAAATGCACGGATCTCGGCTTTCACAGTTTTGGGCGGGGATACCAATGTTAAGGTTTAGGAATAAGGATCCGCACGGAACCTTATCTATCAGACGTGGCATCTGTTAATAAGTAAGTTTTACCACCAAGGAGCCACTGGTGTAGCTAGATAGGGCCAGGGCCCTAGCTTGGTGACAATTTTACTAATGCAACTATGTATGCGCGTCAGTAGCCTGGCCACCAAGACTCCTTTTTCTGGGGGGTGCAAAGTGAATTTTTTGGAAGTGAAAGGCGGGAATCGAAGTATAGGCGGGGAAGCAAGAAGGGTAGCAAAATGGGGGGAACAAAGTGATTTATTGGCAATCGGGGGGGGAATAACAATTTAGCAGATCTTTAACCAATTTAGCCGTCCAAATCGCTGATTTTGCCCAAAAAGTTGGTGATTTTTAGCTTGAAATTTCATTTATAAAAAAAGATAAACATTAAAAAAAATGGGGAAAATTTCCCCATGCTCCCCCCCCCCCCCCGCCCCGAGACGCCGCCACTGGCGCACCGTCCCCTTTAATAACTGCACATGACCCTAGAGTTTTTAAGAGGCCTAACTACCACAGGTCCCTTTCCAAATATCCATGCAGTCCCCATATCCAACCTACCCATGATCCCTTGCAACTCTCTGAGAGCCTCTACCAGATTGACAACAGAATACATCCGTCCCAAGTAACCCCTTTTCCTCTATAACACAGGTGAATTTTCCAACTAACCAAAGGTCCCCTTCCAACTACCCAAGCCGCATTTCAACACAGACTTCACACCGATTCCAAATATCCAAAGCTTACCCTTTCCATCTACATTATTGAGCCCAATTTCAATTATTCCGATGGTCCCGTTCCAGACTATTCTTCGTCCTTTCTCAACTACCCAGATTTCCTTACCCAATTACCCCAGGTCCCCTCCAAACTTCGCCAAGCGTTCTCCTATCAACACCACCAGTGTTTGGCAATCATTCATTTCCACAGCACTTTATTACCGGTACCTTTCTTTACTCATTCAGTTTTCTTATCACCAATCAAATAATGAAAAAAAAAAAATGAGAAATATTAATATAAAATGTAGTTTTTATTTTCTTTTATTAACAAAATGGAATATATTTTATGTTTGATAATTTTACATTTTATTGTTAATTTAGATCCCAAGTTTTATTATTTTCGATTTTAATTCCAAGTATTCCTTTGTTTTTTGACTATAGTTATTTTGTGAATAATATAAAAAATTTGTACATGTCCATTATGTTGTTTGTACTTTTATTTTGGTTATTACAGTATTTTTCCTTTAAATATTTATTACATTTTCAAAAATCACAAGCAGGCAGCAATGACAAACAATACAATAAAAAGAAAACAGCAGAAAAATATCATAAACAATCACACACAGGTAGTAAAGCTACATATATATAAAATAACACAGCCAGTATGATACGCGACCATTTGCAAAATAAAGATACACAGTACGTCACACTGACTTAAAGAGGCCCAGAATAAAATCGAACACTCCACCATTTCTAAAATCGCGCTGAAAGTTTCTCCCTCTTTATCAGCAATCAGAGTCTCGGGTGGTCTCCATTATTAACCTAAATAAAAAACTGCACAAGTTGCAAACATCGGCAATTCTTGCATTGAACTTCAGCCAAACATAAACTATCATATATTGGAACACACAAAAATAAGATAGTGAGAAAGTTATAATCTTAAAATACCCCAACATCTTATCAAAGTTTTAAATGCGGACCGCATAGCTCGATTTAAGGATATTGAATGCTTTTCTCTCGAGAGATATGGGCCTCGTCACCCCAAAACCCATCTGCTAAAGTTTCGCCGACGTGATATTCAATCCGTTTCATGCGAGAGCTAAAAAACGTGATTTGTAGGCCCCATAGAGTTACTGCTGTATACTCATGCTAAGATATTAATAGTGTCGCCCAAAATGGGTCACATTCTCGCTCATAATTCCAAACCAAACATCCCTTTGCCCTTCTAAAGCTTTCATATCTGGTAAATGAGGCAAGCAGAGGAAATAGAGACTTCTCTCTGACACCAAAATATTGACCACTTCGCGTAAAAATCTGCAGGCTTCCTTGGGAAGAGCGCGCTATTAAGGCGATAGCGGCCATGGACCTTTAAATAGAGAAATCAATGTCATGGTTTATCCTGAATGATGCTAAGAAGATCATCCACAATAGCTTTACATAATCACATCCACAAAAAATATGATGTATGTTTCTGAGAATTGTTCTCAATTCACACAAAATGCAAAAGTCACAAAGTTGGATTCTCTTACGATTATTTCTAAAGAAAATTCATCAAAGTGCTAATTGGGAAATCTGTATCGATTTATTTAAAAAGGAAATCATCAAATGCAATTGCTTTTGTGCCCGAAACCTTAAAATTAAAAAAAGCGAGTTTTGTGTCAATGAGAGTATTAAGTTGTATTCATATTTGATTTTAAACATGAGTTTGTTAGTTTCATATGCGTATATTTATTGTTTCATCATTTTTATATTTCGATATTTTATTTTTAAGATCCTATTGTCGTTGCCTTATTTAATTTTCAATTTCATTGTTATTAATACCTCTAATTTTTTTATATTTAAATAACAGGAAATGAATAAAATAACCATGCCAACATCTTTATCTGCAAGCAACATTTTTGCCTCTTTATTTTCATTTTCTTTTAATCTAGTTATTTTGGTTCATATTTTTAATAGTATGGTTTTATTATTTTAGATAATTACTTTTTATGTTATCTGTATTTATTTTGATGTTTATGTTTTATTTAGTAATACTAATAGTTCTTTTTTTAAATATAATGGAATGGGTATACCTTAGCATGGCAATATTTTGTTTTTATCATTAAAATAAAATAATATTAGAGAACCGTTTTTTATTGACAAATGGATTTCATTGTTTAATTATAATTATGTTTAGTATTTTGTCATATATTTTTTATTTTTGTTCTTTAATTATTGTTATTCTTTATTTTACCTAAATTGTTTTAGGTTATTAATTGGATTATTTTTAAGCAGGACGGCAATCCATATGACTGAGAAATCTTTCGACATGGGCATTTTTTTATGAGAATCCTTGGACATGGGTGACGGGTCCAATTTCCACAACTTCCACAAAAATGCTCTTGAACGATACAGTTTAAACACAAAGGATATATTAGTGAAGCAAAATCCTTTAAAAATTGTATACACTTTTCTACCAAATGGCTGAGAAAATGCCATATGCGTGGTGCAGGATTTCAAGTCTCAGCCACACATCCCCCGGAAAAACAAAGATCAAATCGAGAGTACCCTGATCCAACAATTACACCCCCCCCCCCCCCCCCACCCCCCCCCCCCCCCCGCTGATACAGTCCCTTCATATAAAAATATTTTAAGAATAGAGGATATATTCCACTTTAATCAAGACCGTTTATTAAGTGTTTCCCGGATATGTTGTTACTTGTCAAGTTAGCAATGTCATTCAACTTGTCAAATTCTGCAGTCTCGCAGTACACCTATATGATCAACCTCAATTTTCACAATATCACACAAGGTGACAAAAGCACATTCTTACTGCATTTTAAGTACCAAATAATATCCTAGACAATCTTGAACAACAACAAATGTTTCATGGGATTTTACAGGCAATTCATGATTGTAAGCGGATAGTCATGGTTATAATCAGGTGCAACTGCTAAGACGCAGCATGGCAGTACAACGGTATAGCAATCAGTAGGCACAGCCCATATGCCAGCAGAGCCATTTACCCAAGATCAAGAGAGGGCGCTACAGATTGCTAAAAATAGGCTATTTAAATGGGTAATTACACACCTGCTGCAGGAAAAAAATCAAATTTATGATTGCAAGGAAGTTTATTACATTCCTTTTCATTTTATACCAAATCCACGCTTCTACGACTGTAAAACAAAAACGCAATCCAAAATAAGAACAAGTTAGTGTTTCCTATACTTTACTGTATGGGGGCATACAATTGACCCCCCCCCCCCCCCCCATTACAAGGGGTTGTGGATTTTTGTGGGTATCCACGAAAGGGTAGATATCGGGGGATTAAGTTATCAAAAATGGGTGTCAAGTAAAAATAGATGAAATCATATTGATTGGGAACCTGTGCATCTGGTATCTCCTTTCCTGCTCAGTGAAAACATAAACAATACACTGTACCTGTGGGGTTGTTGTCCAATTCTGCAACTTTGCAAGGCTTAGTCTGCCTCACTTTTGACTGATAAGCTACAATGGCAATAAGAGTTTCGGCCCAAATCGCCAATTGGATGGTGCATATTTTTATAATACTTGCCAAGCCATTTAAATGACTATTTAGGTCATATAGACATCTTCAACGTCAAGTCGACGGGCAGCTTGTGACAACTAACAGTTGGGCATTTGAAAACACTGTTTTTGCAAGTTTGACGTCGATGTGAATAGACCTCTCAGTCCCTCTATCAAGCAACAGCAATATGAGCAGTGGTGCTACTACCCAATTGACGACTATGACAGATCCGGATATATATTTGTAACCGATGCCAACTCACTCAAGACCAGACAGAAATTAATACCATGCCCCATCACATACACATTGGACACAAAATTACCAGTCAACAAAATTTCAACAAATCTCACAAAATTTTATACTCCACATTCCACAGAAGCAGAAATAAATTGTTGCCAAGTCTCAAAACAACAAATGTTATCAAAATTTGGGAGCACTATACGGACTGACACACATGCGAATCATGTGTATATGGGAAAGAGTGGCGTATGAGGGACGGATAGCGAGAGTGGCCAGTTAATATCGTGGCTTAATATTGCAGACAGCACAAGTGTAGTCCTATCACTTATCTGCAATTTATCCATTTTGTCAAAACATGTACACATACATTAAACAGTGCACTAATGCCACATATCAGAGCGCATGCGTACACACATACTACACAGACAGACACACACTACACACACACCACCAGATAAGAATAACATGCCCACCCACCCACGACACACACACACACATTACACGCTTCCTTTCTCTTCCTCTTCACATCTGATGCGCTATCCTAATGGTTTCCTCCAACTTGTTATGTGCAATTATAATACATTAGTATTGAAAAGAAGTATTTACTTATTTACCACAGGTCATGATTTCAAGATCAAATTGCAATAAAACACAATTAAAAATGGACTTAATTAGATCCATACTGAACAAATTCTATGTAGGTGTATAGGCCCAAGATTGCCGAATTGTAAGGGGTTATAGGGGTAAAAATGAGTCATTTTTGCAACTTTGCTGTTACTTTTTCCAACTTGTCTGCTTAACACCATTGTATCAAGGTAAAATATACCAAAAAATTGTATTGTGTTTATAAGGAATACCAGATTTCTGTGATCGACACTTGTAACACATGCTTGTTACTCGGGAAGGAATAAATTCAACACTGTTTTAAATGCAACGACTTTTCAAACCATCAACATAACATGTTTTTTATCGATATCATCACGAATTCATCATAATAATATGATCATTAGACATACTTCAATGTAGCATGTTATTTCTATTGAAATCAGTAGAAAAGTTTTGGACTCAAGCTAATGAAACAATATCTTCAGAGTGAAGGGCATGATCATCACAGATAATCTGGATCAGAAATCACTTGTCAGAATACGCAAAACTAAGAAAACAAATTCAGCTGCATGGTTTTAAAGCATTAAAGCAAAATAGACGATAAGTGGAAATAAACTCAAAGAAACTCGTTGTTTATGCTACCTGACAAGTGATGAGAAAGTTAGGTAAAACCTTCTGATGGGTTTTAATTATTTTTATTCTTTATAATACACGTTCGTATAGTCGTTTGATTCGACGACAAGCATTGTTCTTCATGTAGTTATTAAAAAATACATGCACTTCAAATGTCGTTTGATCAATTTCAAGAAATATAAAGGCATATGTTCCCCTTTCAGTGAGTGAACGTCACTCTGAGTATTATCCAATCAGACACCGTGAATAAACACCTGAATGTATCATACCTCCAAATTATGACATGTATTTTGTGTATATACTTGGTGATACAACAGTCCAACTGCTAGTATTAGCAGAGGTATGGTGGAAGGTGCCTTGAAGCGTTGATGGGGTCCACGCCATTTCCGCACTAGGATGAAGTTGAAAGAATGCTGCGTTGTCGGTCTTAATAGGCGGCCTAGGAAAGTGCAGGAGCTGTGGAGTTGGGAGGTGCGAATTTAGGGGTATGTGTGAGAGCGCAATAGCCAAGATGCGTGTGCGCATGCCATTGACTGACCACCTGCCGGAAAGCAGCGGTTTGTTTCTTCTATGCGCACAGCTTACAAAGAAAAACTCATACCCTTAGCCCCCACAACCCCTACACAAATATTCTGGTGCTCACTAAATGTCACATCACGTTTCAAAAAACCCAAGGGCCAATTTCTCAAAGGAGAATGTAAACTTGATTATCCTGCACTTGCACTCATCTAAAGGTTTCCCCCCCAAAAAAGGGACAGACATAACAGAAAACAGATCGCTCAAGAAGAGGAGGGCAGTGTTTACATTGCTATTAGAAACAAAACATTCCTAGCTTGAAAACCTGATCTCGTCTATGATGTGAGTTTTTGAGAAGCTGGACCAATCGGTTTCCAAAATTTATAATGATACCAAAGAGCCCTTCATCCTTTTGGGGGTTGATTTTAATGTTCCTGATGTAGTGTGGGGCAGGAAGATGAACCCAATTTCCCACAGGGGACATGTGCAAGATGCTATTAGCCGGTAACCACCACCTTCACCCAGGAAGAGACTTCCCAACCAGAAGACACTACAATGGGACCGGGAATATGTTAAATCTTATCTTCTCCATCCGGATCTTAGCGATCATAACATTGTGTTAGAAAAGGTAGATGCCAACCTGGTAATTCCAAATAAACCCGCACGGCAAATATATGAATGGAGAAAGATGGAAGACTCGGCTTTTATAAGCAAAGTTTCAGCCTTTACAGAATCCTTCACTGCAGATTATTCACCCCTTCTGTTGAAAGGAACTGGAATATCTTCAAAGACTCTCTGATTGGCATCATTGACATCTGTGTTCTAAAGAAAACAGCTAAAGGTAAACCAAATTGCTCCCTGGTTTAATAGACGGCTAAAGCGCCTTTGCAGAAAGAAGGAGAAAGCATACGCCAAAGCAAAATAAACTACCATGCCAAAATACTGGGAGAATAGTGAACTAAAATAGTGAACTAAGAAAAGCTCACGGGTAATGCTGACATTGCTTCCGCAGACCATCCAAAATGTTTTCGAAATATGTACATTCGCTCAAAGACAGGATAATGTTGGTGTCCAAATGTTAAAAGTAAACGGTACTACCATCACCGATGATTTGGATAAGGCAGAGGCATTGTCGGCCCAATTTGAGAGCGTCTTCAGCAAGGAAGACATAAACGAGGCGAAGATGCCTAGACTCCCGACCAGCCCTATCAGCTCCTATCCTGAAATGAAAGACATTGAGTTCACAACAGATGGGATTGAAAACTACTCAAGAACCTACCTAAAAAGCCATGGGACCCGACAATTTACCAAACATGGCCTGAAAACTTGCTGCTAAAGAAACTGCTCCAGTTTTAAAACTGATCTTTCAACAATCTTTTGACACAAGCATTGTTCCTTCTGGCTGGTGTAAAGCTAACATCACTCCCATTTTTAAGAAAGGTGCTAAAACCGAACTGTCGACCTATAGACCATAGTATCCCTAACTAGTGTGTGCTGTAAGTTAATGCAACACTGAATCGATAGCGAGATTACATAACCTCATTTGGCATTCTCAGTGACAACCAGCACGCATTTCGCAAATGCACGATCTTTCGAATCCCAACTAATCCTAACAATGCATGACATCACTCAAAATCTGGACAAAAATAAAACCACGGACATGGATGTCCTTAGTTTTTTCCAAAGCATTGATGTAGTACCACACCAACGTCTAAAGCCTTTTTATAAAGATGCCGAAAGAAAACTCATTACACTTGTTTCCGAACCCAATCCTAAACTGAATGTGCCTTTCGCTCCAATATGCCCAAGGACCGGGCCGTTTACATCAATACTTAAAAGAAAGATAGTTGAATGAACGTCGGTTATATTTATGTTTTACGTGTTACAAAGACAAGATTTTGTTAAAATCAAGGATAAAGGGTAATATTACGCAGAGAACCAATTCCATTTCAGCAGCATCTGAATCGTTGGCATTAAGTATTGTATGTGTGCCAAATCTTACTTGCAGATTTGATTTACTTTTGAAGAAATTCGCCATTTTGTATTCTTCATTGTTCTTTGTTTTAGGGGGGTTCAAGTATATAACTAGCTGCCAAACTTGTTTAGATTTCAAATTTCCAATTTTAATACAATTTCTGGTAAGAAATTTAAAATTCTAAAACAGCAAAATACAAGGAGATAGTAAAATACATAATTTCTTTGAAAATAGAAGTGCAGGGACTGTTTAGTTTTGGAGTTCTGTGTATCAAAAATAATTTAAAATGGCTGCCATTGGCGGCCATATTAGATGCCAAATTTGCATCATTTAAGTCATTGAAGAGGTAGCTACATCTACCTTGGGAAGACAGTGATGCGTGATGGTGACTTACAGCCTGAGATCAGAAGGAGAATTGGACTAGGCTGGGCAGCATTTGCAAAAGTGGAAAACATCATGAAAAAATAAGAAGACAAGTATGTAGTTAAAGAGAAAGGTGTTCAATGAATACATTCTTCCTGTTATGACATACGGCAGTGAAACGTGGACTTTGAATAACACCACGATGGAGATGCTTGCAGTTGCACAGAGGAACATGGGGCGAATCATGCTTGGCATCATTCTTCAAGATAAAAAGCATGAAAAGAGAAATTGCTGGATCCGATCACAGACAGGAGTTATTGATATTATCGACTGCATTAGAAGTGCCAAACATAGATGGGCAGGCCACGTTGCTAGACTGCAGGATAACAGGTGAACCATCAGAGTGACAGAGTGGACCCCCAGAGAATGGACCAGAAATCCAGGACGTCCAAAAACCATATGGAGAGACGAAATGACAAAACGACTTGGTCCAACTTGGACAAGAATGGCTAAAGATAGAGATTTGTGGAAACATTCTAGGGAGGGGTTCCTCCATCGTGAGTGAACAAAGCCCTGGATATGGATATGGATGCAAAAAGTACTGGGAATGACTTTGTTTTTAATGTTGATTTTCATGCATAAAAAGCAAGGTAAACGACTACTTTTAAATATAAATATATAATTGGGTATTTGCTACCTTAAGGATGCAGTTTTAGGGCTTCAGTCTGCTCCGCTTCCAACCTCCTGTTAAAACGTCCTGGTGGTGGTCTACTGAGGATCAAACGTCGATTATCAAGGAAGTAGTATTGCTGGTTCAAATTGTCCCTTTTTATTTATTCAGATGACACTAATGTAAGGGAGGGGTCATTATCTACGCCAGGGGGGAATGGAGGATTTGAGGGGGGAACCCGAAAAATTTTTGTAAGAGAGAGGGGGAACGTGAAATTTTTCATCAACGCGAGAGGGGGGAACATGACTTTTAAATGGGAAAATCAGCATTTTTTGCCCCCCCCGGCATAAATAATGACCGCTCCCTAATCTTGTCCACTCTGATCTTGATCAACTATGAATATACAAGTTTAAACAAGGAGTTATCCAAGATATCCATTTGGTTTAAAGTAAATAAATTATCACTTAATATCAATGAAACTAATTATGTTTTGTTTCAGTCATCATGGCAGTCGCACGTACAATAATATTCATATATTTATTGATGGTAGTGACTTGACTAAAGTGTTTCGTACCAAGTTTCTGGGTGTCCATATTGATGAATCTTTAACATGGCATGCAGAAACATAACTTGTAACCAATATCGTTTCCAAATATAGCGGCATTTTATTTTTAAAGCACATACTTCCTCGTAGTACTTTATTTTCTCTGTATAAACTTTAGTTCTTCCTCACCTTCATTTAAGTATATCTAATCATCGTAATTTAAATTCTATTTTAGATAAGCAGAAAAGGATGGTCAGATTATGTACAGATTCAGCAAGGTTTGCGCACACATCTGCACTTTTTTTCTCAGTTAAAAACTCTGACCATTTTTGATATTCATAAACTTCAGTCTATGTTTATGTATAATTTTACTATTAATTGTGTCCCTTCTAATTTTGCCCCGGGGGCACTTGTATTCAAAGGTGGATATGACGCATGAACATGTAGGACTTTACAAAATGCACCCCTAAACAAGTATTTCACAACTCCTAAACAAGTATTTTTGGTCAGGTTTCTGCTACCCTAAACAAGTAAGTAATGCATTGTGTCGTTAATATGCCCTTAATCTGGACTTGTTTAAAGTAATATTTTTGATGATTTTGGTCTGCTTAATTTGAGTATTACATACCCTAAACACGGCTACCAGTACAATTTCATGGTTAAGAATAAACCCTTTTCCATATTTTGCTCTCTTTGACAACCCTAATCATTGTACGCGAGTACATCGCCTGTTGGAAAAAAAGATACCCTTTTTACGCGTTTTCTGTTCACGCATAATATCCACCTTTAAATTCAATTGCCTCCGGGAATTTTGCACATTATTTCATAAAAAATGCCGATATTCATGAATATGGTACCCGTTATCTCAGTTGTTTCGGCTTGCAAACAACAACAACAACGCATTTAGCGCCCAACACCAGCAAGCCTCTAGGCGCTTCACAAAATACAAACCGAGCAGACTGGCTTAAATTACAATCCATATTACTAAAAAATTACGACAAAGCAATAATGAAAAAAACAGGCGGCTTCTCAGAAGCTGAAGATGAATATTAGCAATACAATATACAGTTAAAATCACATATCAATATCGAATAAATATGTCTTCAGAAGACGCTTGAAAGTGGCAACATTCTTGGCACTTTACATATGATTTATAGCTAGTAATACGTTCCCAAGGTCCTTTAATCTAGAGTCAATCTCAATTGATATTTAAAGTATTTCCTCATATCATGTTATGTTTTAAAGGTGCAACGAGAGATTGCCCATATCAGGTGTCGGCCTAAAAATCAAGTATTCTGATTTTTTTTTGCCTTGATGTAAAGCTTTCCATCAAAATATTCCATCTGAAAGGATTAGCTGATAAATGTTTCTTTGGTACAAAATTGTGAAATTTCTAATTTCGTATAGGACAAATCCAAATTCAGCTTATGTTTTACATTGAAATATGAGCAAACCAAAATCACCTTCTTTTTCTCTCCTTTAAGACAGTTCTCTAACCAAATACAGGGTAAGAAAGCTATTGGGCGTCTAATCTATTATGGAACTTACTATTATGACACAAATTGAGGCTTTTCAAAAGTCATCTGGTGCACCTTCAGACAGTATGAGAACTACCTACTTTCCCTTTATATATATATAATCACACCTTACGAGCCTATGGTCTCCGTGCCAATCCCACCATCTTATTTTTTTATAGTTTTGTAATTCTTTGCTGATGGTAAATAAATATTAATGAACTTTAAACTTTGATCAACAAGGCTTGACCAGGGTGCCAGAATCAATTTTACACTTATTCTGTGATTGTACCAAGGTGTCTCCACTATGGAATGAAATATGTTTTTACATCAATAGTGTTACTAAGGAGTCCTTTTTGTTTTCCAAGTTTGAGAAAATGTTTGGCGTCAAGAAACAACCTCCGAGCATGACACTTCTATTATTTCCTCTTTTTATGTCTTAAATTTTATATTCACAAATGCAGATTTTAACAAAAGAACGTCAGTTTGGTTGCATTTTTCAATTTGCTCAAATTGAAACAAAAACTTGAATATAAAATTGCTGAAAGTAAAGGGAAATTACGGCAGCATTTTAAGAAATGGACTATTGACCTTGAAGCCTCATAGCTCTCCCTTTTTTTGTTGATGGTCCTGTACACTTTATTGTAATGCCATGGCAATATCAAGATGGCGTGAGAGCATGCGGCATTCCGCAACGTGTACGCAAGAGAGCATGCGGCATTTCGCAAGGTGTACTGGGCTAGCGGGCAGATCTCGTAGCGTTTACCAAGGTGACGCACCACTGGGAAGTACATCATTTTTCCTAAATAAATTCTCTAAAATTATAAAAATCAGTTCTATGCGTGTTCTCACGTCTAGTATGTGCATATGTTCTTGAAAATGAATTAAATTTCATTTCCTTTTCCCCCATGAATATCAATAGAGCAGGAGCAGAATATCATAGGGGCCTTATTTAAGGAATTCGTTTACCTCCCACTACAGAAAAGGTTTGACGCCTTTGGTAGTTATTACTTCAGAAGGTTTGCCAAGTTTGGTTTTTCACTTTCATGTGTTCAATAACACCACAAGGAATAACTTCCAACTTGTTGTCTAATTCTCAGTCCTTTTTCACCTGGTGAGGGAGCTTTTTCAAAATGGCGGCCGAATGACATATTTTTCGAAGAATCTCTTTGAGAAAATGCCTATCATGTTATAATGATTTGTTTGTTCTAAAATGTGTCTTTTGTATACTATATACAACACTATGAATGATTAATGCATATACTTTAAGTGGTTTAAGGGCCACTTAATGGGTTTAAGAGTCATAAACTCTTAAAATACATTGATCTGTGTGTGCTACTTTAGCTCGACTTGAAATGCCAAGAAAGTATATCATAATGAAAAGCAGCCTAAAACAATCTGACGTATATCCATTGCTATAAGTACATGCTGAGTTGAGGACAAATTAATTATTACATTTTTAAAGGGGTCTCAGATACCTTTTTAACAAAATTTTAATTGATTACCTGCATTTGATAAAGATATTTTGAATGTCAATATATCTAATTTAATACTGTTTCATAATTTTTTCACTATAAGTGTATCTTTTTGCAATTTTTAATCTTTATTTTATTTACATATAATAAACATTTAAAAAGGGGTCTAGTGTGGCTTTCCATACAAAGTCAATATGCTTTTTGGGAGACGAGCTGTATATACGAATGTATACCAATAGACCTGCATGTGGATTGGCTGCAAGTTTTTTGAAAGTTCTAACATTGGCGGATATATCAATTATATTCCAAGGGATAGAATATAAAGCCAATATTTGATACAATACATGATTCTATTTACCAATAATTTATGCCTAGTGCCCACTTCGCCTCGTACTGCCGGAATGGGGGAAGACTTTGGGGTGCCGAGTACATATCGACAAAATTTCAAATGCACCCTTTCAATTATCTGAAAGTATCATCTGTAGTACCCCAAAGTTCGCAACCAAATAGTAGGATCAGGACGAACTTTTATCAAAGATCTTAAAGGCCGACTCAGAGATTTCCTGAGGAGGGCGCCCTCAATTTCCAAAAAAATCGTGCTTTTTGGATGTACATAATGCTTGTCCATATACTAATCACTGTGTGAAATTGCTAAGCTTAAATCGAATTCCTTCATATAGAAAATCACAACTTTGTTATAAAATTCCGGATCCGGAATTTTTGTTATACACAGTATCCTATGGGATGTAATACTACACATAAATGTTTACAGCATCAAAACGAAAAATCAGATTCCTCTCAAATTTCGGAATTGTGCATTTTAGGTTACTATCTTTAGTTCTAGTTGACTATTTTTCATTATTACACAAAAAAATAATATTTCGAAATCTCTGAGTCAGACTTTAAACAAGGCATTAATGTAGAGTGCCGAACATTTTAAAACTTTTTTAAGACCAAACAACGCCTTGCTAGATTGTGAAACAGCATGTTTGTGGGATTTAACCCATGACCCATCCCAAATATCTCAACGATCTTAAAACTTCAATTTATGATCCTTTAAAAACATCTTTCATTTCTTTTGAGGCGACCGCCGCACTTAAAGACCATAATTTATTTTTTTCAGTGTTCACAGATAAGTCCCAAGTACAGCAGTATCCAACAAGTATATTTAGTTCTTTCTGAATACCAAATAACGTATTGCTTATTAAAGCAAGATCATCTGTGAATAAATGATGGCTAATATTACAATCATTAACTTGGATTTTTCGAACGTCATCCCTTAACCTTTCACTTAAGTTGTTTATAAAGAATTTGAAAAAGAAGGGTGACATCAATGAACCTTGTTGGAGCCCTGATTTACAGGGGAATGAATCAGTTCTACCTGAATAAGTTCTTACTCTATCATTAATAGTTACTATTAATCTGCATGTACATTGACTTTATAACATTATAAATGTTACCGCTGGCGCTAATACCTGAATCAATCAATGAATGAATCAATCAATCATTCAATAAATAAATAAATAAATAAATCAACAAGTTTCAATAAAAGGAACTATGCCGACTTATACAAATATTGCCAAACAGTGACTGCCGATTTTGTCCTCTCAAATAAGGATAAAAAACATTTTACCCTCTCATCCTTATTTAATGGATCAACTTGAAAATGTTTTTAGCATTTAATATAGTATTAAATCCAAAGTCTTAAATCCTGTTTTGTCCCCGTAAACGGGGATGGCCGGATTTACCTCACACGCGAGCAATCGCCCTTACTCCCTCCCTCCACTTCGCCCGATTCAATGCATCCTCCGATCCATCCTCAACCTAACCCTCCTACTCTCCTCCTCCACTTGCTTCTTCTATGTCCTCTGGTCCTCCCCTGCTCCTCAAACCACCCGCCTCGAACTCAAAAGCCCTTCTTAAAACATGCTCGTCATCCTTCCTCAGCATGTCCCCATACCCCGGGGCCCATACCATCGTACACCATTCGCCTTCGCCAACCGACCCACCGCTTCTTCCTAACCCAACATCTGCATCATGTCCTCCGTCTTCTTCCTATCCATCAACTTCACACTACACATTGCTCTCATCATTGCTCTCTCTGATCTCAAAATCATCTCATTTTCACTCAGACACCATGTCTCACTCCCATACAGCATCACCGATCTCACACAACTCTTATACACCATTCCTTTTATCTTCAAAGGCAATCTTTTCCCGTGTAACAACTCTCCACATTCCCTAAATTTTACCCACCTATACCTTACTCTAGCTGTTAGGGCCGCCTCGCATCCACCACACCCACTAACCCTGTCCCACAGGTATATTCATGAACTCCTTTGTCACCGATTCCACCTCATCAAACAACTTCTCCACCTCATCGCACAACTTTTCCTCCTGTTCCACCATCCCTCCAGCACCTTTCTCACATCTTCCAGACACAAAATCTCTTGCCAAACATGGGGTCACTCTCAGCATCTTTCTGCATCTCCCATGGATCCATTTCCCACATTTCTCACACCACAATGAATTTGCTTTTTACCTTCTTCCCATATATGCCGCATGGGTCTAACTTACTAACACTTCCCCCTCTACCCCACTCACTATCACTTTTATCTTCCCAAGCTTTACCTTCAGACCCTTACCACTCTCAAATGCCTCCAAAACTTCTCCATCAATCCCTCCATTGTCTCACACATTAAAACCAAGTCATTAGCATACAACATCTCGCTCATCAAACCGTCTTCAAACTTCTTTCATCAAACTACGACCACCTACAAGAGGCGGAATCTCCTCTACAGAACAGAATATGATAGCTCATGTCTGTACACATCTAAAGGTATATCCTGTCATTTAAATTTCACAACTTTTGTTGGCCATAAAGTACACTAGAGAAAGACACATGAAGTAGAAAAATATCCAAAAAATTAAACAATGTTTAACTAATGGGTCTTTTGACTATGTAGTTTGCCAAACATTTGCAGGTCTTTGGTAACCATTAAAAAAAAACAAACCCAAAAACAAGACAGGGCTTGTTTTTAGTGTTTTAGCCCCAATTGGCCCTCTCACGACCACAAAGATCAGTCCTACTAGTAAATTTTTTTACAACTAAAAACAACTAAAATGAAAAAGAGGAAAGAGATGAAACACATACCGCGTGCGCCTGTCGTAGGCTATACTATTGTGTATGGCACCGTTTTTGACCCCTCCACTTTTGAAACTAGGTAAGGTGGAATTCGGAAAGATCTTATTAGCGCCCTCCCAAATTTCACTAACTCTTCTCCGTGTCTGGGCAAATTGCGTATAAGTTATACACATAAGTCAGAGCATTTAGACAGTTTGCCAATATTTGCAGTCAGTTTGGTAAACCATCTAAAAAAACACAACCACAAAACAAAGACTAGGGCTTGTTTTTGACACTCATGCATGAATGCATTTATGGCTGAATTTGAATATGAATAACTAAATTTTGAATGTTTTTCACCCAAAAAATCCAAATTGACAAAAATAATGTGCGTGTGTCGAGTGCACTCGTCATCCGTAGGGAGAGAGTTAAACAGTGAATGGCATAACCTTGCATGAACTGTCAGCCGTTACTAATCCCACAGTATTCTTCCCATTTTGGCGCCATATTTGAATAAAGCCGCTCTTCACACGTGAAACCTTTCACTGAGAATTTTGACATTAATTAAAACAACCCCTCCTTATTGAAACTAAAGCGCTCTCAAAACTATTGAACCCCTTTCACTGAGATTTTTTGACATTAATGTTTAAAAACACTCCTTATTGTTTATTACTAGATCCAAATATAACATCAATACTAGCAATATTTTGGAAGCACGTTAAGTCCTGACTCAGAGATTTCGAAATATTATTTTTTTGGGTGTAATCATGAAAAAATAGTCCAACTAGAACTAAAGATGTAACCTAACATGCACAATTCCGAAATTTTAGATGACTCGGAGATTTTTCGTTTTTGATGCAGTAAACAGTTAGTGTTATGTTTACAGTCCCATAGGATACTTTGTTATAACAAAATTCCGGATCCGGAAGTTTAAAACAACGTTGTGCTTTTCTATATGAAGGAATGCGTTTAATCTTAGAGCAATTTCACACAGTGCTTAGTATGGACACGCATACGTAACAATGCAAAAACAACGATTTTTTTGGAAATTGAGGGCGCCCTCCTGAGGAAATCTCGAGTCTGTTAGAGCCTTTTCCGATCTTTTGGCAGCCATTTGAAAAAAGCCCTCGATCATGAAAACTGTCCACTAGACGCAACAGTTTGAATGGTCGCCGAGGGTGCCACAAGAAGTTGCTTTTTTACCTTTACAATTGGCGGGAAACAATGAATACGCCTGCTGGTGCACATATTCCACACAGATGTTCTATTATTATACAAAAATCCTTTTAACTTGAAAGGTATGCATTGTTTCCCGCCATATTGTCAGGTAATAAAAGGCAACTCTGTTTTTAACACGGCGCTAAGACCGCTCTCCATGGTAGAGGCAGTGGGGTGACCATCAAAATTGAGATTTTGTATCAGAGATTTTTTATCAGACTTTTTCTCATTACTCCAGTGGCGTTGCATTTTTGACTTGCATCAGTTTCTCTTTACACAAAAATTAAGGTGAACAAGAAGGCCCCCAATAACGTTATACCTTATCGGAATCAAGTCAAGAGCAATCAATTAAGTGCAGTTCCGGTGGGGACTCTTTTTTAAATCAATTAAACACTGGATATCAGGAAGAAAAAAAAGGGCGTGGCACCTGTACTTAAAAAAAAAACGGAATAAAATGTAAGTGTTTACATCAATAGTACCACACAAACAACACACCACACACACACACACCACACACAAACACACACACAAAGCAAGCAAAATCAAACCGATTGTCCCTGAGAATTTTCCCCATAACAGGGGCCTTGACTTGTGCCTCTGTTGACAGTGTTGCTAGACAAGTCGTCTACCTCTCTTACATCATCGGCCGAGAATCAAGTCGTTTGCTTTTTCACAAAAGGTTTGGCCATACTCGGGGGGGGGAGGGCACTACATATTGGAAGGTGGACGAACAGTAGGTTTAAGACCCTCATTTTCAGCATTCGCTGTTCACCAAAAGACCCATATTTTTGAAAAAATTTTACCAAACTATCACCCAAGGACCATATTTGGGGGAAAGGAAAATGTTCTTTAATTCAAAGACCCCATTTGGGTGACATTTTTGACAAAAATATTAAAAAAAAAAAAAAAAATTCTTTTGGAAATTGTTGCAAATTTGTTAACCGAAAACACCTGTATTTGGGGAATTTTGGCCTGTCTCTCACCCACAAAGACCCTATTTTTTTAGCCTATGTCCCGACGAAAGCCCCTGGGTTTCGAAGGCGCCACAGCCTTACACCAGTATCCAATTCATAGGTGATTGCCCCCCCCCGGGCCATACCATTAGGTGGCTTTGTTTTGCTCTATTAATTACTTGATTATTTCACTTTTTGGTGATTTGAAACTTGGGGCCACCATTATTTTGGGATCTGCAACACATGCAACGTAGGATCCGATGCTAAATCACTTTAAATGCTGACCGTTTTATAAATGGCTTATCGAATTTTGAATTCGCAAAGGCGTATAGCACTGTTTCACCTTTGTTAGACTTCTCTTAGAACATTTCGAGAATGCACTCATTCAATGTTTTGTCATTCTGAAACAAAACATATTGCAGGAAGCGGTGGTGTATGAAAAATATTACACTGTTGGCGAATAGAAAGATAATTTAAAGAGACACTGGCACATTTGAAAAATAGTGCGCCCTCAAAGATTTTCAAAATCGATATTTTTGCATGGTTGTAAAGTTTTATTAAAAAAGCCCTCACCCGAAATGATAAGACCAAATCAGCTCCTATGGGGGTAAATAGACAACGATTTTAAATTTAACGTCGCCGACGACGTTTAATTCAGCAGAAGCCGAAAAATGGCGTTTAACACAAGAACACGCACGCCGTATTCCACGCTATGACACACTGTTTGACCGGTCTATAACCTTGGGTTTTAATATCAGTTGGTACGGAGTCAAAATATTAATGTAAAAAAATATACACTGAGGGATTAAAGTTTGAAACTTAAAGGCCGACTCAGAGATTTCTGAGGAGGGCGCCTCAATTCAAAAAACTGTGTTTTTTGCATGACATTTTAATTGCTTGTCCATATACTAATCACTTGTGAAATTGCGAGCTTAAATCGAACTCCTTCATATAGAAAATCACAACTTTGTTATAAAATTCCGGATCGCGAATTTTTGTTATACACGTTATCCCATGGGGGACTAATACTACACATAACTGTTTACTGCCTCAAAACGTAAAATCCTATTCATCTCAAATTTCGGAATTGTGCATTTTAGGGGTTACTATCTTTATTCGAGTTGACTCTTTTTCATTAGTACAACAAAAAATCTTATTTCGAAATCTCTGAGTCAGACTTTAAAAGTTGGCCTACAAATTACCTGGGATTGCTTTTATCTCATATCAATGTCCCTATCTGGTTTTAGGGTATGTTATATTTATGTGTAAAATATATCTCTGTTCTTCCAATGGCCTATACTACCATTTCGAGCAGGCAATTGAAAGACATTTCATATTTTGTGAAAATGTGCCAGTGCCGCTTTAAGTGGTATGAACCCGATTTAAGTATCGGGCCAATAAAGGCATCTTGATAGAATAGCCTTCACCCCAAACCCCATCAGTAAGTTTCCCGCCGATATTTGAAAACCCGTTTTTGATTTGAAGCCTAAATATGATTAGCGATCGGACCATGGCCCTTTAATGCGCATGTGATTTACGGTTTCTGAATACGAATATAAAAGTCAAACTTTCATTTTGACAATAAAAGTTACAAAACAATGGATTTGTCTTGTTCACGCTTCATTGATTTGGTGTTGATAGCACCTGATGTCAAGTTACCCAGATGAGTATAACTTGGATTTTGCAAATTAAAAAAAAATAATAATTTAGACCTTCCGAAATTATCCTTTGCAATTATGACACATTACTTTTCCAGGCACGTCCTTTTAGATCTTTTCTTTTACTAAACCAAACTCGTTATTCAACTCACTATCACAACTCGCCCAAACACAACTCGTCTTTTCACAACTCGCTACTTAGACAATTCCCTTAGGGCATACTATAAAATATAATAAAAACTCCTTTTGTTGGTAGAAGATTGACCTCGGCTGCAACGCCATGCAAGCATTTTCAATACGATTCATAAGTTACTTTCTTTAGGGCCGCGATACAAGTATATGGTCCAAACTTAGTTTATCCAATCTTGCACATGCATGTCGACAGTCATCACAACTTTTTTTGTCTTTCTCATTTGCGTGTGTGTGTTTCGAGGACCATCAGACTGAAGCAGACTAAGAAAGGTAAGCTGAAAAAAAGCAGTTAGTATAAATTAGAATTTGAGAGGTCTGGGGACTGGAAATACGTGGGCTGTGTATGAGGCGGGGCTGTCGTGTTATCAATGTGGTTATACACTTGCATTAAGAAGCGACAAAACTGACCCGCACATGCACTCCCATAGCTTCCCATCGAACTCGCCGGAGTCGATGTATAAATTGCCATGTGAATTTATGTGAAGAGCTGTTAAATAATGCCTATCATATCACATCATACATATCCAGGATCATATCATGTATCCCCTATATATCTTTATTTCCATATCATAAAAAGAAAGAGTCACGCAATTAATAGGTATATATAAAGTGATATGGAGGTGAATACCATACCAAGAGACCAAGATTGGCCATGCGGAATAGGTCTTCACCTAAAATATGTTACAATTACAAATCAGATATACAAGAATAGAAGCAAATTAACATATACAAAACATTAAATACCAACTACTTCAGACCAAGCTCCAAGTGAGCCTTAACCCCGGGGGCCACTTGTATTCAAAGGTGGATATGATGCGTGAACAAGAAAACGCGTAAAAAGGGTATCTTTTTTCCAACAGGCGATGTACGCGCGTACATTGATTAGGGTGTCAAAAACAGCAAAATATGGAAAAAGGGTATGCTTTTTTCGTAACCCTGAAATTGTGATGTACGCGAGATCATAATCATCAAAATATTTTAATTTGGAAGTAAAGCAACTAGAGCAAAGCCAGATAATAAGGGTATATTATCAACACAATGCATAGCTTACTTGTTTGAGGTAGCAAAAACTGGCAAAAAGACTTGTTTATGGTAGCAAAAACAGACAAAAATGCTTGTTTAGGGTATGTTTTTTAGCCGGTGGAAATACTTGTTTAGGGTGCATTTCGGAAGTCCATGTTCACGCATCATATCCACCTCTGAATACAACTCCCCCCCCCCCCCCGGGGGGCCTTTACTCAAATGAAATTATTTAACAAATGATTCCTAAGGTACTTTTAAACTTTAATTTTGAGGTTAATTTTTGTGGAACTAATATATCAATTTTTGATAGAGGTGTAGTGTTTTCCACAGGAATAGACCCAGACGTTCTGACACTTCTTGAGGCTAAAGAGGTCTTATTTTTCATAAAACGGTAATCATTGACGTATGTTGTTACATATTTATGAATATAGCTTCTTTTAATAAAATATTCTCCAAAAGTTGGTGGTAATTGACCCGTATATTGTTTATAGAAACACCCCAATTTCAAGTTATACCGATCAAAGATATTCAAAACATTATTATTACGAAGTAATGGAGTTGAATGACATCCCTAATGGCTCCCTAGTATTATTCTTAAAGCATGTTTTTGCAATTTGACAATTTTATTTAAAAAAATATTAGCCAGAAATCCGTAATTCATATAGAGTAATACAAGAGTAAAGTGTATAAACTGTTGCCAGAAGTACTATAGCTATAGTACTTTCTTTGAATTCATGGAGCTTTTGGTAATTACATTGAATTGTTAAATGGGTGATGATCGTAATTATTTTCATTATTTTTAATGCTATGCTAATGCTCAATCCAGCACCCCCACCGCCGCCTCCAACCCCCACCCCCCCCCCCTTAGACTTTACTGAATAAAATACATGTGGACATACACGTTATTCCGTTAAGTCTGCTGGATTCATAAGGGTCAAAATGGCCACATTGTATAAGAGATAGCTGTCAGGAAACGTTTCACTTCCACAATTAATCACAATCATTATATAACGGCTATCCACACTCACGTAACCACTATCACTATTCAATATAACGGCTATTTACAGTCATTATGTAACGGCTATTCACAGTCATTATGTAACGGCTATTCACACTTTTAGAATTGCATGACATCCTTACCTGGTTGGATCAAGTTGATAATCATTAATGGTCTTGAAGACGAAAGAACAAAGCCGTGTGGTCATTCAGGAGCTAAATGACAGTTATTCGTAACAGAGCACATTGACAAGGTAAAGTGTGGAAAATACTATTGGACGGGACAAAGAAACAATTGTTTTTAAGGGAATAAATCAATTCATGTTCTAAAAAATGTGACTTTTTATCGTTAGAAGGCTGAGCCTTCCAGCCTTGGATACCTATAACGCGAAGTTTATAAGATAAAATTATGTTATAAAGAAGATTATGACTAACATAATCTGCACTTTCAACCGCCACTATCTCTAACAAAAGTTCATACGGTTTCAGGACTTCACCCCATATTTTGGTTTCATTCCTAACAGCTTGTAATGTAATTGGTAATGATATTGCAGTTGTTTGAAGATTATCTCTTGAAGCCACAGTTGGGCATTCATTTCCTAAATTAGCATCATATTATCAACGAACTATCATTAGCCGTTATAATGAAAACAGCATTCTAAGTTGCCGTTTTAAAAGAGGTGGTTTGTAAACAGGGTACATACAGATGGTGTTTTAGCCAATCCCATAATGTCAACTTTGACCAATATTGAAGACGATGTGTTGATATTGGTTTTACCATCATAAATGACTCATCTTTGTTGATGAATTGTTATGGGTTCTACAGGGCAGAACCCGAGCACTTCGACCTATCTGTGTTTGTATTTTTAAAATGTCCCATTCTCGTCAAATTTCAACCCGAAAGCTGACTTCTTGACAATTTCTTTTTTTTCTGCAGATGACTTCTGTTGCAGACAGTACTAAGCGAGTTTTTCTATGGAGCATTCCCAGGTCTTTGTCAACGGCTTTTATGCGTGCCATTAGTAACGTTGACGACTTCATAGTATGGTGCGAACCTTACTTGCATCTTACAAAGGCACGATACCCACGCCCAGCTAATATGACCATGCGGCCGAATTTGACAATCTATGATCGGTCATCTGTGCCTGACCAATTCTTTTCCATGTATGATAAGCGTCATACGTTCTCGTGGTTGAAAGAGGAATTGGAGGGCAACTTTCCAGGGAAAAGGTTAGTGTTCGTGAAAGACATCGTTGAAGGCATCCACGGTCACTATACAGACCTTCCCAAAGGATATCGTCATACCTTTCTAATCCGCCACCCTCTGAAAGTGTTTGTGTCGTTAAAGAAAATGTATGAAGATTTTTATGAGGGAGAGATTCATTTAGATAAATTACCTGAGACCATATTGCCACCTGGTTACCACTTCCAGGATATGTACGACTTTTTTACCCATGTAGAAGAATTCCACGAGCCTAGACCTATCGTAATTGATGCCGACGACTTGCAAGATAATCCGGTTGCAATGATGAAAGCTTACTGCCGAGAGATCGGTATACCATTCGATGAACGTATTGTGAATTGGGATGGGGATGCCTCATATAAGAACTGGATAGCACCGATAGAGTGTTTCGGCTTGTATAACACCCTAAAGAAGTGCATTAAAGGGAGCACAGGATTCAACAAGACCACAGAATTGCCGTCCAGATCCGATCTTTCAGATGATATCCTTAAGCTTGCAGATGCCAGTATGGAGTTTTATGAAAAATTACATGCTCAGCGATTAGTTGTTGAGTAGCGTGTCCAAAGAAAGGAGTTGCTAACACCCAAGCAGCTTCCAGTGTGAAGAGTCTGGGGAAATTAATAAGTGGATATATGCATGCAGTGATGAATAAAGGTGTGATGTCCCCTTAACAGTACTTATAACACGGACAAATTTCCTGTACTTAAATAAAAATTGTCAAGAGTAAACTTCGTCTCAATTTTGTAATTTTAATCGGAAACACATCATCATTCTCGTAGTGAACGTAAAAGCATGAAATTTTCAATTTCCGCAGTATCTTTCCGCAGTGGGAAAAGCTTCGGACACAATTATTATCAGGAACCTTTCCGGGATCTTTCCATGCTGGAAAGGTCGTCTTTACCCTTTCCGTGTGGCGGAAAGGTGTCAGAAACCTACCAGAAATAAACTGATAGTTTCCATGCTACGGAATACAGAAATTTAAATGTTCGTGCTGTGGTATACACGTTTTTGATGAACATCTTGAAAAAGAACTGCACTAACATTATTCCGTAGCCTCTTTAGCCCATGCTTCGTTTTGCAAAACGAAGTAATAAAGGTGTAGAAAAAATGAATTCTACCAGTATCTTTCGCATTTTAATTACCATTCCATCAACTTATTGAATCCATAAGGTAATATTAATCTTACCTTATTGGGTGGATGTCAGGATTTTGATGTCTATGTGATGTCAAATCGTCGTGTGAATGCAGGAAAGTAATAAGTGCAATAGCTGCCATTTGTCAAATCCCCATCAAACGATCTATTGTGCCAATTCTTTGGTCAGTGGCTCTTGAAATGGTTCTTCAGGCGGCACAGCCGTCTGAAGAACCATTTCAAGAGCCACTGACTCAAGGAAAGATAAAGCTTATCCTAATACATGGCAGCAAACAGATGTATCACATAGCAGCTATTGCACTTAGGACCTTCTTGCACTGACATGACGAGATGTCAATAAATTAATCCTCTGTAACACAACAACCACCACCAGTGAAACCTGGTAGGATGCGTATATAGACCATGGCTGGTGCTGATGTCTGTGTTAATAAATACCAGTGAGGTAATTTCCATATGAAAATACGTGTGGAGTCACCTTCATTGTTCTTAATAGTAAAATGTAATGGTAAATTTCTGCTTTCCTGAGAAAATGTTTTTTGTTAAGTTTCAGAAGGCAAATTGTTAAGCATTGAAAGTCAAATTGCAGTTCATGGAAATTTTGGATGCAATTTGTTTTCCGACATGCTTAATCCTTTGAACACGGCAAGCGACTCCAGTCGCTGAACGATCAAAATTGTCAAATTTTGTTTCAAAAAGGTCAAAATTATTAATTTTCCAGTGCATACTGAGAATCAGCATGAAAAATGCATCTAATTAGTCCAAACAAGCCTAGTCTTCTTTGCTGATATTCGTTTTAGATGTCTTTCCAAATGACCTGCAAGCATTTGTGACGCCATTTCTAAAGCCACTGAGTTATGTGCTATAACGTATACAGAATTGGCCCGTGTCGATAGGGTTAAGCTATGCTTTTCTGATAAGTTTCATATAGTTTGTAGGTAATAAAATGTAACTAATTTTAATAGATTTCTGTTTGACTTTATCTGTACAAAAAGTCCATGTGCATGGAAGAATTATTTAGGTGTCGTAACTTCTTAAAATGTCCGCTTTTGAGTTTGATAAAAAACGATACCTGCGTTGAAAATATGACGGAATGTCACGGTTTTTGATCCTCTTCTAAAATGAGGACTTTATCGGTTTTAAGATATAGTCCCCCTGGAGCCATAGTCCGGGCTCCATAGACAACGAAATAAAGCGTGAATTAATAGACCAGAATACAGATGGGTGGTAGGACTCACTGAGGACACTCATTCACACGGACACTGTATTATATGACACCGGCTCTTAACCACCTTCTTGGCAGGGTTCACATTACTGTGCGTTTTTGCGTCATAGACGCACTTTTCAGAGGTGGACACACTTTGTGGACGCAAAAAATAGCCACTTAAAACTACACAATAAAATCACAGAGTTCGCACTGGCACATGCTCACACTATTGTATCATTTTCACTCAAATAATTATTCTGTTACTAAAAGTATTAAATACATGTAATAAATCCGCTTAAATAAATATAGGCTTAAATTTTACTTAGGTTATTTAATTCACTAACCTTTTTCACCTGTTAAAACTTGACATTTAGGTAATCTATATAACACATGTAATTTGAAGTGGACGCACTTTTGCAATCTCAATCTGCATAAAGATGTTAGGTCACACACAGTTTGCAAAACAACTTTCTTTAATGATTTATGTTCATCTTTGTCTCCTTTTAAGAAAAATGATGAAATATACGGTCAAGGCGGTTAATGAACGAACCCAGATAGCACGCATATATCGGCCCAACAATGGTTCCCCATCGATAGTCTTGGCATCGGTATCACGTGGCTAACGTATATTGGGCCACTATTGGTTTTCCATTGGCAATGTGATATCGGCTTCATATCGGCATCCTTTAATGGATTAACATTGGCGCATCATATTGGCAATCGACCAACAGCCAATATAGAGCCAATTATTGGGATAACGTTGGCCCAATATTGGCTTAAGGCTAATTTTTGCCTAAAAATAGCAGGGTGAGAAAACAATAAAAACATACAGAAATACGCTAAAATTTCTCAAGAACGATTGTTTTGATCAGAACACAATATTTCAAAAATATTATACTATATAATACCAATTTCAATAAAAAAATTAACTATTTGACTAGCTCAAATTATTTAATTAATTTATTTAAATATAGCAGGTTGAAATATATATTTATTTTGCCAATAAAAAATATTGATATATTCCCAATATTGGTTCAATATCTATTACCAAGAATTGGCCCAATATTGTGCCAACATTGGCCCGGGCCCAATATTGGTCCAATTTTGGGCCGTTGAGCAAATAATATTGGACCGATAACTGTAGCCAATACTGGTCCGATATTGAGTAAATATTGGGCCTATATTGGCCCAATATCTCCATGTTATCTGGGAACAGTTCGTGAAAGAGGACAAGTATCTTGTACTTTGCGTTATGAAAAAATAGCTTTATCTTAATCGGGGTGTTATTGATAGCACCCGAAATATTTTCAACTGCATGGGTAATAACAATGTCTCTGTAATTCTAGATAAAACGTAATTTGAAGTGCTCTATCCTCTGCTTACCGAGCGGATTTACTGGATATCAACAGTGCTATTATTTGCTTGAGTCAATGCAGCATGTACCTCTACCTGTCACTGATATTTAGGGAAAGAAATTGTGATGACATTCATTTTCAAATAAATGTACAACTTTTGGACTTGACATACCCCAAAGTATTGAAAGGTATAATATTTAATAATAACCTGTGCAGAAATCAGTTACTTCGCCGATATGTGCACGGTGATCATTTTGATCACCGTGCAGAAATAAAAAAAGCATCCAGTTGCTAAAGTTATATAATTAATCCGCTTTATATCAACTTGGAAGGGATCACATACTGACTCAGGACTACAATAAGGTTAATTATTGTTTAATTTCTATGGACCTAAAAAAGACTAGTTCTTGGCATTCCAATTCGCTGATGTAGTGCACGTTAGTATCCATTGGTTACTGGCTCACGCCTTGGCTCATGCACCTGTTCCGAATTAAGATTTGCCATAGGATTTGTATTGTGATCAATGTGATCAGTGGCTCGAGCCAAAGTTAGCGTGAGCCAGTTGACCTGGCAACGGTCTTATTCTAACGTGCTCTACATCAGCGAATAGACCAGTTAACAACAATGTTTGTAAACATGTTATATAGGGCCTGGTATCTTGAAATAGGTCGGCCTGACTGTTACACACTGGGCAATTGTATCTGTTAGAGTTTTAATACTATGGGTAATAACAATGTCTCTGTAATTCTAGATAAAACGTAATTTGAAGTGCTCTATCCTCTGCTTACCGAGCGGATTTACTGGATATCAACAGTGCTATTATTTGCTTGAGTCAATGCAGCATGTACCTCTACCTGTCACTGATATTTAGGGAAAGAAATTGTGATGACATTCATTTTCAAATAAATGTACAACTTTTGGACTTGACATACCCCAAAGTATTGAAAGGTATAATATTTAATAATAACCTGTGCAGAAATCAGTTACTTCGCCGATATGTGCACGGTGATCATTTTGATCACCGTGCAGAAATAAAAAAAGCATCCAGTTGCTAAAGTTATATAATTAATCCGCTTTATATCAACTTGGAAGGGATCACATACTGACTCAGGACTACAATAAGGTTAATTATTGTTTAATTTCTATGGACCTAAAAAAGACTAGTTCTTGGCATTCCAATTCGCTGATGTAGTGCACGTTAGTATCCATTGGTTACTGGCTCACGCCTTGGCTCATGCACCTGTTCCGAATTAAGATTTGCCATAGGATTTGTATTGTGATCAATGTGATCAGTGGCTCGAGCCAAAGTTAGCGTGAGCCAGTTGACCTGGCAACGGTCTTATTCTAACGTGCTCTACATCAGCGAATAGACCAGTTAACAACAATGTTTGTAAACATGTTATATAGGGCCTGGTATCTTGAAATAGGTCGGCCTGACTGTTACACACTGGGCAATTGTATCTGTTAGAGTTTTAATACTATGGGCCATAACGATTCGCAGGAATAGACCAGTTAACATCCTACGTCACTTCTTTTGTTGCCTGTGAATCCATTCCTGCGAATCGTTATGGCCCATAGTATTAAAACTCTAACAGATACAATTGCCCAGTGTGTAACAGTCAGGCCGACCTATTTCAAGATACCAGGCCCTAACATGTTTACAAACATTGCTGTTAACTGGTCTATGGATTCGCAGGCAACAAAAGAAGTGACGGAGGATGTTAACTGGTCTATAGGCACATCGCATAGAGGGATTTTCATTTGGGTTACGTAATGACCGTATGCCGGTGGTTACAAAAGCATGACCACGACATGGACAAGGGAGCTTGTTCGGGCTGATCTCATGCAGTATTTCGTTAACGGCAGAATCTTTGCTAACTTCAAACCCACTTATGCTGTATAGTATACTGGGTTCACTACTCTGACCTAAGATTAATTTTCTTAATTGGATGACGATAACTCGATATGGAAATCATGGAGAATCTGGATTTTGGAATTCTCGCTTTCGTTGATCAACGTTTGATTCTCTTTACAACTTTAACGTTTTTATTGGCCATATTTGTGGTGAAGTGTCAACGTCCAAAGAATATACCACCTGGTCCATGGAATTTTCCTGTTTTAGGATATCTGCCAAATATCGCCGTGTATTCTCAATGGTATGGCTTGCCCTTACCCGAGCTGATGAATCGGCTGAGTAAGACATACGGGCCGATATTCAGCCTATATTTGGGGGATCAGTTGTGCGTAGTTCTCAACAATCAAGAAGTCGTGAGAAAGGGGTTTAAGGACCGGAAACTCAACGATTGTCCAAAAACGGCGCGTAATCAAAATGATCAAGGTAAGCTTAGACATATCAGGCTAGTATAGTATCACGGTTCCGTAACGCTATGGGAATTGGGTGAGGAAATGCTAAATTGTAGCGAGTAAAATTGTACAGTTTTATTTAAAATTTAATTAAAACATACTATTCGGCAGTGATGGAGAGTTGTTTCTCTTGCTAATGGTGCCTTTAAAACTAATTTTGTTTTTGATCGCAAAAATGAAGTGATTTCTCTCCCCGGTGCGAATTTGTCACGCATCGCAAAGGTGTAGAATTCTGAAACATTTTGATGTTTCGCTGGCATTTTTGTGCCTTTAAATGCATTAGATTCTTGATTTTGTTTCAATCGAGTGTGTTTCTGATAAGTACAAATACATTAAGGATGAAATCAGGATCCCAAACCTAATAATTTTGATTTTTTTTTCAAAGTCAATTCCGCCACAGACAGTCCCTATATTAGTAAAATATAGGGGCTGGAAATGAAATCTGTATCAGGCTGAACTAAAAAGACGTTTACTCATTTACTCATTTCTGTCGTTCAAAATCTAAAAGGAAATCCTTGCAAAGAGCAATTTTGAAGATCTAAATAAAAATTCATTGGCACATGGCAAACCCAAGCTATACTCGGTCTACAAGGGTTGGGAGGAAATTGTAACACGTATGGGGAAAATTGCAACATCAGATAGTTCTTTCTAAAATGATCTTACATTTTTTAACGCAACACAGTCAATTATTATCTGGGGGCATCCCATTATCTGGGGTCATCCCAGGCTGAGGACAGAGATACAGAGATCCAAGTTTGGAAATATGTGGATGATTTAACGCTGGGTGAGAATATTACCCAACGGAGGCAAGGAGTAATAAGTTAAAGTTGAATCCATCAAAGTGCCAGGTTTTGCAGATTTATTTTGGTAGGAAAACTCTACCTGCATTGGACCTCTGTATCTCTGACCATCAACTGGCGAGAGTCAATAAAGTTAAATTATTGGGTGTAATTATACAAGACGATTTAAAGTGGGACAAGCAAGTAGATAGTATGTTCAAACAAGACGAGTCCTTAAAAAGGACAATCTTCTGCATTTTAGTGCACAATTTGTGAAATGAAACAACAAATTGAGTTTTGTATCACTATATTGTAATGAATACTATGCAAGGCATCAATCATAATGATCAACCTTTATTGTGAAACAAAAGACATTCAGTTTCATGTTACTTTTTCTGATACATCTGGTATTATTTTGAAGTAGATATCACATTGCATGGAACACCAAGCTTCAGTTTACCATACTTCCCTTTTAAAGGGAACTTCTTATCTAGTGCAAAGGCCAAATCACTATTGTGTAGTAATACCTGTCATATCCATTGCTGTACAAAAGTTGTGCCTGTTTACCACACATGAAATATTAGTCTGCTTAATG